>MU621489.1:0-13964 GCA_025399215.1 Globomyces pollinis-pini | reverse complement strand
GCACCCACCATTTTTGCTTGGGCCACATCGACTTTGGCTTGATTGATAGCACCTTCTTGTGATTTCAAACGAAGGTACTTGAAATATTCTGAACCTGGAGAATCTTGCAATTGTTTCACGTTGGCATTGTAGATGATCATCCCAAATTGAGTCAATTCGGATTGAATTCCTTGCAAGACATGTTCTTTAAAGAATTTACGTTCCTTGAAGATTTCTTCCATAGTCATGCCAGCAGCAATCACACGTGTTTCACCTTCAACAATACCAGTCACTAATTCTTGAATATGCTTCATGGACTGTTCACTGTTGGCAGCCAACAAACGAGCATATTTCAAAATAGATTCCGGAGTATCTTCAGGTCCAATTGTGAATACAGCTGGCAAAGTGAATTCCAACTTTTCCACTGTCATGGCATGTAACGATAACGTGTAATTCATTGGAGTCAACGAAAACTTGGTGAATCGTTGACCTGGCCAAATCATTGCTTTCTTAGTTACTTTAACATCCTAGAATTAAAATTTTTGAATTGAAATACCTGGATGTTTATACCAGTAATGACCAAATATTCGTTAGCATCAGTTGCGCGGTACATTGGAGAATGAGATACTGTCCATTTAGACTTTTAGCTCGTTGTTTTAACCACAAATCTATGCACAGCCAAGTGTATGATGCTGGATGTTCACCCATATGGCTCGTGCAGAAACGTGGTGAATGTGTTGGACTCACAGCCTCAATTAAAAAAAATCGTACGGCACATGTCCAAAAATGGTGATACGGCACTGATCATTGGTAAGTATAATTGGACACACGTTGATGACTCACCAAATCTGATAATCGAAATTGGTCATATAGAATGACTCATAATTCAAACAAATGAGTTTGTATTCAAGTTCATTAAATTTTATTTTACTTTACATACACATTCACAGTGCGACACTGGGCAAACGCTATTATTCTGGAACCATTCAAACAAGTGTAAGGTATGTCCACCATGATTACATGTTTGACACCAAGCAAACCATGAATCAAATCGAGATGGCGATGTTGCATGAATAGCTCTTTTCGTATTAATGGAAGGTAATGGTGGATCTAAATGAGATCCCAACTGCAAAAGGCAAAGGGAACATCTAGGTAGTAATTTGAGACAGGATGGACAAACAGAATTCTAACGATTAAACCTTTAATCAGAATTTACCTTTGGTTTTGTATTAGCGAGGGCAATGACATTTGTTAAACTACTCTTTTTTGTTTGAAGACTAGGTGATATCCCTTGGTTACAAAAATGACATCGGATATATATTTGTGGCGGGACTGCAATTGTTGATTCCACTTTACGTCTATGTATATCAAACTTTGCTCGCACATGGAATAGTTCCCAACGGTCTAGAATATCAGAATACCTATTTGTAATAAGTTCAACTCAAATGCTTTACTCTGTGATCCACATTTTCAAACGAGGGTCCGCCGGTAGTGCTGTGATGGAAAGAATTAGCGAAGCTGTTTGAATATCCCCAGTTTGGTCCACATAATTTTGCATCAAATCTATTCCCTGATCAGACCAACCTGTCAAGAGTAATCCATCAATACGACCCAAGCTAAGTACTTTGTCTGTCCATTTATCAACGTAGGAATGGAGCTAAAATGTAAATGATTATATAGGTATAGGTACCTCAGTATCATCCAAAAACCTAAGAGCCATGACCATACGGTCACTTAATGGTAACGATGATTCACCCAACACTTGAGACCAATCACCTGTTGTTAAAATGCATCATAAAGGAAACCTTCAGTGGCCATTAGACAAAATAATGCTCGCAAATAAGGATCTTGTAATTGATATGACAGGTTACGACATAGACTTTGCCATATGCTTCGATTGGAGCTTGAAGAAAACTTTCCAAACCCTCCCGCCAACGCTGCAGCTACCAACATCAATCTCTCATCTACAAATGAGCCATACATTATCATACCTCGACTGGTATTCAAACAGTCAATTGTTCGACTCAAGTCTGCATAGTACAAAAATGTCAATCCGGCCGCTTTTTCAAAATCACCTTGGTTTTCAATTCTGAAAATCAATATCAAAATGTTACTTTCGTTTCGAATCTTCAAATAATGAATGATCTGTATCAACATTAATGAACTGCCATCCACAGAGGGATAATCCAATATTACGAAGAGGATTAAGATACAATATTAAAGGAAAACCTAGTCCCATATTCATATTTCGTGCTGTTGATTACGATTTCATGATTGTACCTTGACTTTCTGTGATTGATTTAACAATATGCCTTAGACCAAGGTATCCATAATTAATACCATCAATTTCAAACAGTGATGATTGTCTTTGTAGTATACCTGGTTATTAGACAGACGTATTAAATTACATTCAGCTAGTTTCCAAACGCTGTTCAAATGTTTATCATCCACAAGCGATTGATTTAAAACACACTAGATATCAAGTTGAATTATTTTTTACATCCATTCCATATCCATTTTTGGCTCTAGATAGCATAGCAGATGAAATATCATTAATCCATTGCAACGAATTGAATCTTTGTATAGTTTCATCACTATTGAATTTATTTTCATAATTCACAGGTTCCAAAGAATATTCCAATAACTGATTTGATTCAGTAACTCCTAAAGTTCCTGTAGGTGACCAAGTTCCATATTTGAGTGGTGGAACTTCAAAAATATCTACTTTCCATTCTTTTCCTGAACAAACAATGATTCGATCTCCATTTTGAGAATCTCGATTTGGTATCCAAGCCATATGATTGATATTTAAATCCGAAAATTTGACTATAGTATATTAATAAATTTATGATACTTGATCGAACGTTTGAAATTGATAATTTAGCTGTTGTTGTATTTTTAGAACTAATAGAATCCTCTAATTTAGTTTCATTATTCAAATCAAAAATCCCTGATGATCCAGATTGTGTGGATAAAGGATCAGGGGATGAATTAGATACTGATTCATTAAATTCCTCAATTGCATCCTGTAAAGTCCACATTCGAATACGATTACACTCTTTTCCAATTGCTGATATTCTATCAGCATTTGAAGGACACCAAGATAACCCTTATTTAAATTGAATACATATTTTGATATACCTGATATTCCAATTCGATGATCTGATTGAATGGATAAGAGTGGATCTATAGGTGATCTCATATCCCATATTTTTATATTTCCATCATCACTATAAGATGCGAAACGATGGTCAAAATTTGGATCACAAGTGATTCCTCTAATAGCTTTTGAATTGATTGTAAATGATGAATTTAACTCTTTATCTGTTCAACGATGAATAAATCTCACAGACTACAAACCTAACCATAAAAAATTAAATATGATAATGATATGTTACCTCTTAAATCAAATCCACGAATGTATTTGTTTCCAATACCAACAATACTTAAATTATCTTTCCAATCTGCAGATGCAACTCCTTGTGAACTACCATATTTAGCAACGAGAGCTGGAGCTTCAGATCCACCTTGAAGTAACCGTTCCACATCCCAAATTAATAATCCAACATCATTTCTTGCCTAATCATTAATTTAACGTGTTATCTAAATATAAGATACAAGAACGAACCAATAATCACTTTCTCGAATCCTGATAAAAGTATAGATTTTCGTATGGGATTCCAAGCTACTACAGTACAACAACGTGCATTTCGTGCAGTGAATTCAGACCCTAGAGTAAAGCAAGGTGTAGGATCATCAACAAAGTTAACTAGTGATATCTTTCCTGTAGCTAAACCCAAGGCTAATAAAGTCTGATGAGTGGGATGCCAGTGAAAGGTTCGAAGTGATGGGAAATCTGAGGAAAAACATAAAGGTCTTAAAGAATTTGAATTTGAATAGGAATAAAGTCGAAGATCGTTTCCTGATACCAGACAGAGATTCGGAGGTGAAAGTCCAATACTCATTCGGAAAAAAAGAATAAGGATCACCAGCAGAAGCAAGTGGATACACATTAGACCACTTACATTCATGACTTTATACTACATTAAATCATGTCCAAATAAAAATACGCTTTTATTTTTACTTTCTAAATCCTAATCTGCCAAAGAACTTTTCAGCAAAAGATTTGGAAGGTTCTGCCTTTTCAACCACTGGTTCTTTATCTTTCACGTCATCTTGCTCTAAGACTTCCTTGATCAATTGATTGGAATCTAAATCCTTCTCAAGGTCTCCTAATTGTTGTTTAGATTTCAAAGGTGCTGCTAGTGATCCTTGTAAATTCTTTTTTGTAGGCAGCGATTTAGCCAATAAAGAATTTGGTTCAACTTCACTATTATTCATCACTAAAGATTCCAGTTTGGTAGCTGTTCTAGATTATAGTTAGCAATATAATCCTTACTCTGCATCATATTGTCGTGCTTGAGGATAAGTCTTTAAACTTCGATTGAATTTAACTAGTTGTTTATGTAAAGCTATTTCAACTCTGTTTAATTGTTTGAGAGTTTTAGATGTCAAATCTGCACGCGGTTTTAATTTGTACATGTTGTGTAAAGCTCCAGTTTTTGGATCTCGTAATACAACTAATTCGCGATGATATTTTTTTGATTCGACATCTGTTAGTTGTTTCTGTACCAAATTAATTTGACGTTTGGCAAAATTGTATATGATATCATTTGGATTATTTACCAATTCAACAACTAATATGTTTAACAATCAGTCATTACTAGATATTGGTGCACGATCAGAACCACTGGCATGATGACCATTTTTGAGAATTCGTACATAACCACCAGACCTATCCTTGTATCTATTGGCCAATGTATTCATTAATTTTGGGATTGAAGTTTCTTTAGACTAGACATGAATATAAACAAGGATTACGAATAAATTACGATTGACTAATTTCCAATCTTCAGGTTTACCAGACTTTGCAGCATTAATCAACTAATATCAATTAAATGTATGTAATCAAACCTAAGATATTAAATTGAAATTTCTCAAACCTTCTCCATGTGATATTTAACAACTTGTGCCTTTGCATGAGTAGTTTGAATCTGTTCATGTTGAACCAATTCGGTCATGAGATTTGCAGCAAGGGAGTTACGATGCGATTGCGTTCTCCCTAATTTCTTTTGCCAAAATCTTACTCCATGATTCTTCATGATTGGAAAACAAAAAAATTCTTTTTTATTTTTTTCACCCACTTTCGTGAATAGAAAGAATTCAATGAGATTCTAATGGTCGCATATTCGATAATTCAGACTTCAATAGAAAGATTTCAATGAGATTCTAATATGTTTATAAAATAATAATGAAATGACTGGCTTAAAAGAATTCATCCTCTGATTCTTCACTCACCACTGATGGTCGCCTATTAGATAATGAATTCCCATGTTGCTGATTGTTCTGTATTGATACTCTTCCATCTCTATCATCTCCTTTGGACATAAACTCACGAAGTGCTTCTTCAGAGATCCAACTCGGATGTTTAATTCGAATGGAATCAGCAATAGAAAGATCATCAGTGGCATCAGACCATATTTCCGAATACTCGGATAATAATCCTAATATTCCTGGAAATAATACTCGCTCCTTGTATTCACCCCATATGAACTGTAAATGCTCGTATTCTACTACTTGAATGTATCATATTATACCTTAAAATGAGTGATGTGAGTGTCTTACCTAAGAAAAATAAATTGAAGAGAGTTAAAAACCTTCAATTTCTAAGCAATATACTAACGGGGGTAGTTGCGATTTTAAATACTTGATATCAATCAATTCACTATAGAAAATTAGCGTTATCCAAGTTACTCTTTTCCACCATAAAAAAGCGCTATAGGAGTTTGTATTCTTTCTATAGGGTATCGAGGTAGATCTTCGCCAGGTTTGACATGATCTAATGTAGCAGTTTCGTCATACTATAGTAAGTCAATCCAAAAACCCACCATCTGCAATACACCACTTTTAATCATTTGAAAATAATGAATCTATAATTAATTAAACCAATAATTACAACACTTTTAACAGATGTATATGAGTATAAATGACGATAAGTAATGATTTTTGAGATCATGAGTTGAGAATGCCAACCAAACAGGTACCTTTAATGAGTGATATAAACCATACCAGAATACAACATCGATCAACCATGCGAAGGTGATGGGTGATAGAACAGTTTGCCAAAATAACGTTGATGATAATAATGCTTTCTTTCCAAACAAGAAGACTAAAAACAAATTAAATAAATAAAAAAGATACAGATTAATTCAGTTGATGAATTGATAAATGAATGAATCATTTTGCTTGAAATTAGATTTGGTTTGATGACAGGTGCTAATGTGATACAGAGATTGACTTTCTTATTTAAGTTTTCATTCACTACATACGATCATTATATATTTAAGTATACCTGATAAACCGGCAAACAATTGAGTTCCTCCTTGATCGAATCCAATACAAGTTAATGATGGCGTACCAGTAAAGTTCAAAATATACTAACGTTAACAATAGTCTTTACATCGATACAATCAGGGATATCGAATTGTACGATCTGATCCATTGTGAAATTCCAGAAAGTTTCTTGATTTGGTTTAAAAGTACGATGTTTACAAGAATACTTATTCCCACCTATATATTAACCCTAAAATCATTCTTACGAGTATTAGCCATCCAAACATCGTATCCAGCATCAGCCAACCTATCCAATAAGAATCAGAAAACAAAACACACGTAAAAGCCAAAGATTCCGAATAAGTAGGAGTAGACACCCAACTTTCTGATGACATTGCAAATCCATGCCATAAAACCACAACAGGTCTTGCGGAAACAGTATCAAATGAAAATTGGGATCGTCGTTTCTTTAATAAATACTTATTTTCGGATCGAGAGTATGGTATTCGATGTAAAGCAAGAATATAACCATCTTTAGTTGTCACATAGTGAGTTTGGAATGGAAAGCCCCTAAAAATGCATCATATTCATTCGAATGTATACCAGTAGTTAACAAAGTCTTCAGTATTTGAGAATTTCAAAAAGGTATATTCCAATTTATTTGATAGAGTAATATGTGTATTAGTGTCATTTGATTCATGAGGGTAATCGTTGTAAAAGAAGTTGAATCGTTTTGATATTCTCAAGCGAATTTGATCCATTGTCCAACGTAATGGTAGTACTGCAAAGAAGATTCTTAAAAGAGGTTCGATAAAGAGGATAGTGGTGGCTAGTAGCAGTCTGGCATAGTCGGATAGTGTTAGTTTCCCAATAATTGGAATATCAATCATTGGTCAAGTTTTCCTACGAAAGTAAAATGCAGTAAAATTCAGAAAGGTTAAAGGTATGAAGACCTCAGGACGAATGCGAAAGTATTGGAACTTCAATTGAACAATTGGATTCTTATACGCTCAAAATATAACACATTTGAGAATAAAGAAATTTATTAAACAAAAGTCTAGTGGGTATGAAAGTAATGAATGTACTGTGATAAATAGAAAGTTAGAAGTCGCTAAAGAAGTCAAAATCACTAAGCCTTCTCTCGGTATGGTTGATGTTTTGAGTGCTTAGTTCAGTAGGTGACTGTGTAGTTGATCCTAGATTTGTAGCTGGTAGGGTATTGGAATTCGTCGTTGGATTGGAAGCTGGAACATTGGAAGATGGTGCAGAACCTACTGTAGTAGGAGGGGCAGATGCATATGATTCCTGGCCTCCGACTACTCCCCGTCCTCTTGGGCATGGTACATACTCCCATTCTATTTGAATTTTGCCCAACTGTAAAGATGCATCACGACTTCCAGTCAATTCATCCATCATTGTAGGAGAAACATCCACTCCAGTTCCACATCCCGGACATTTATCTGCCATTGGTCCGATAGAGGTTCGACCTTGGTAGGATACTTGGATGCATTGCCCACAACGACTACCGTCATAGGCACCTACACCCACAGCAACGTAATAATCGTGGTTTAATGGATCATTCCCACAAGCACCAATCCCAAATGGACCAGCTTCACTAGGAGGACCATAATAAGTACAAGCACCAGTTAGAGCTCTTTTTTGTAATGGTGCAGCTAGGCATAAAGATACAATTATAAAGAGTTGAAAGATCATGTTTATTGACGATGCTGATGGGGTGCCTTTTATACAAAAATAGGATCCTAATAAGGAATCCAAATTCTTTAATTTTGGAATAAAGAATTCCTGATTCGATCAGTGGCACTGTTATATAAATTGACCAATACAATCCAAAATATCATTCATGATGATCTGTATTTTAATAAGGAGCCAAGAAATTTAGAAGGAAATCCATAATCAGATAAGATTCATATGGTTGATTGTTCATCTGCTTTTTTAAAAGCAAAACACACGTTCTTTAATGTGCTTTGTATCACTTTAATAATAAAATGACTCTTAAGATGTAGTACATAGTTATTGCTGATCTATCTATAGAGTTGCATTTATGTGTGTTTAATTTTATCTATCAGTCTCTGGATAAAAAGTAACTATGAGATCATTATCATGAACTGGTATTTATCAATCATCTCCATTTCAACATCAAACTGCTAGTGGGCTGCAGAAAACATACAGGATTACAGATTGATGAATTTTGTTTGTCTGAACATCAAGCATGAGGTCATTCGTTTCAAACAATTAAACAATTGGACAAAACAATTGCTTGAAAGGGATATGCAGGACCAGCGTAGTAACTGAGACATTACACTATGATGAATGTTTAATAAAACTTAAAAGCAGGTGTATCAAAATTTGGCATGATGTCATTCATGGCACCTTGGCGAACGTCAGTGTTCAAAACTAAAGTGAAAAATAAAGGAACTGTTTGTTGATTTCTACAATAGGGCTGTATTTTCTATCCTTGATTCAATTGAATTGGCCTAAACGCCAAATGTCCGATCAGTTGGTTGTACTTTTGTGCAACAGTGCAACGAAACACCAATAATTAGCTAGTCTGTTTTGATTGATCTGTAATGAAAGCTTGTCAACTTACAAATCTTAATTCAGGCTTAGACCTACCATTGCTTGATACGGTTCCAAGGCTTTTGTCCCTATTTCACGGGTTTGCTTTCTACAAGTGGCGTGTATCATCACACTTGGAACTTGTATATAACTTGTATAACCACCACCACCAATTTTTCCATCTACATAAAAAAGATGCCTAAAGTTCAACCCGAAACAAACCCAAACCATGTTCGAAAACCAATGAATGCATTCATGCTCTACAGGTACCACAAACATTCACATTAATTATCAGAAAGCATATTAAAGATAAAATAATTAAAGATCATAATGTCAACAAGTCTCATGAAATTTCTAAACTGGCTGGTGAAGCTTGGGCAAAGGAATCTACTCAAGTACGAGAAAAATTTCAGAAAGAATCACAGGATATATTTGCACAGCATTTAATTGATCATCCTGGATATTCATTTGCATCTCGAAAATCTAAATTGAAGCCAACATTGTCTAATACACTTCACAAAGATGAATTCAAACGTAAAAAACTATCCATCAGTCAAAAACCCCAGCGTCACTCTGTGTCCCCCACCTCTATATCGTACAATCCTTCCAAGCAAGAAAATAGTGTGGTTCATCGGAAATTGTCGGATCCATCATCGATAAGAACTAAGCCTGTGCAATTGATGGATGCCACCACAATGATGAACGCGATGGCTAATCAATTTCACAATGCAGCAAATCATCAATTTTACCATCCAAAATTTAGAAATGATACAATAACAACACCACCAATGTACCGTCAAGTGACCACTCCACCATTTTATGAACACCATAACCTGCCTTTGAATACCGCAAGCTTGCAAACACCAGAGGATATTCTGCAAGCATTCCCTGCTGAATCCTGGAATTATAAAGGCCCTTCTTATACTTCCAACACAAACTTCAATCATTTTTCAAACAATGCTACCATTTCACCAGTTCAATCATCACCTGCAAGCCATTCTGTAACACCAACTTCTGATAATGGCTTTTGTTTTGATGAACACAGTCAATTGAATAGCCATGCACTTCCAATGAGTTATATGCCATTTCCTACTGGTGCATATGAATCTTACCCAGTGAATTATCATGATACAAATTCTGTAAACTTTATCACCTCATACTCATCAAATCAATCCAACAACCCAAATGTCAGTCCTAATCCCAACGTACCTTCAAATTTCCCACATTAAAGGTGCATACCTCGCATACAGTTTTGGAATGAGGTTTTTATTTAATATATTCGTATTGTACTCTATTTTTTTCTCAATTCATTAATACATAATACAGTTCAAGGTAATAGAAAACCAGGCATTTTCAGTCTGATGCTTCAGATAACGCGTTTCAGAAAACCAAATAAATTGAATTTTATAATCTGGCGAACTATGTCCAGAGAGTAAAGCTAATAGCTGCTTTAACGTTTAATTGTCAATTGTACCAATAGACAGTTGTGAAACATTGTGAAGATATACAATAAGACCACACCGAAAAACACGTCATCCATTACATATTTTACAAACAATTTAGCAATTTTTTAGATAACAAGCTGTTGTAATGTTTACTCCAATCTACTACGATCCCGTCAAATTTACACCTCTCAATACCGTCTTCATATCCATATCTGCTATCATTTTCAACCTCGGGTTTATATCAACTTCAATTATCATCTACATTTTCTTCAAAAATTATCACAGTTCCACTTCATGCTACGAGAAATGTATATGTTTTCTACTGTTCTGTCAATGGTTTTGGGCATTTCCGTATGCAATTCAATACCCGTATATGTTGAGCAAAGGGGAAAGTTTTGGATTTGAAGGATGTCAATGGATGGGACCAGTATTGCCTCTCGTTTCTGGAATGACGATATTTGCTCACGCTATACTTGCCATAGATCGTTACTTTACCATCATCCTTCAAAAATCTATGAAACCCATACATTTTGTTACACTATCTTTAATGTTTATCCCGGCATTTTTATTCATTGCGATTTGTCCATACTTTATGGGAACTGGATTTGCATTGAATGATGGACACTTTTGCTATTACAATTTCAAATCTAGGAATATTGGTGATCTAGTTCCAATATTTTTAATCCTTATAACTTTTTTCGCAATCTTTGGGATCATCACTTACTGTTATATCAAAATATACCTGGTAATTTCTGCCGAAAAAAGAATATCGCAAGTGAAGAAGAATTCTACACGAGACCGATTGAATAGAAAGATCTTTTTTACTTGTGTAGCAGTGGTAGGTTGCTTTACAGGCTGTTATACCCCAATCATTACCACATTCGTTGCACAATTGCTTTTCAAGTACGAATTCCCAGAGATTATCCTTCATCTTAGTACTACTATCAGTATATCGGATTGTTTGCTTACTCCCATCTGTTTGTTTGTATTGGTTCCATCATATCAACAGGGCTTTAGAAAGCATGTATATAATTATCGGCAATCGGAAATATCTTCAATTACTGAAAAGCCGAAAACTACTGAAAGGGCGATTATTTCTGGGATATAATAGATTCATGCCCATTATGTTTGTTTTAACCGAATATAATATCTTATAGTGTTTAATTCTTGTTTTATTAGCATCTGTGATATTGGTATTACACTATTCGCAGATTTTAATGTAGCATAAACTAGTATTTGACTAGTTACTTGAAGGTGTGATCAGTTACAAATTTACAACATATGAATGGTTTCCACGGATAACCATACATTAAACTGGGTGCTCTATTTACAGAAGATAAACAATGAGGAATCGACCGTTTATCGCAGGTATTTAATGTCTAAACTGTGGAATGGTTGTTGAATCTGAGTAGAAGTGGTCGTTTATTTTTAACCTAACAAAGTTCAAATAAATCACCTTATGATACAATCATATTTGGATATTTAGGATACCATATATACCACGATACATATCTATAATTATCTATTATGCTATCGTATATATTACAAGAGTGATACACAAATCCAATCGAAAAACACGTCACCCATTGGATTTTTTTCTCATACTTTTAGAAACTCATTGGATAGAATCCACTACAATGTTTACTCCAATCTACTACGATCCTGTAAAATTTACACCGCTCAATACCGTCTTCATATCCATATCTGCTATTATTTTCCATCTTGGTTGTATATCAAGTTCTATTATCATCTACATTTTCTTCAAGAACTATCACAGTTCCACTTCATGCTACGAGAAATGTATATGCTTTCTACTGTTCTGTCAATGGTTTTGGGCATTTCCTTATTCAATACAATATCCGTACATGTTGAGTAAAGGGGAAAGTTTTGGATTTGAAGGATGTCAATGGATGGGACCAGTATTGCCTCTCGCTTCTGGGATGACGATATTTGGACATGCTATACTTGCCATAGATCGTTACTTTACCATCATCCTTCAAAAATCTATGAAATCTAAACATTTTGTTATACTATCTTTAATATTTATCCCGACTATTATCTTCATTGCGATTTGTCCATACTTTATGGGAACTGGATTTGCACTGAATGATGGACACTTTTGCTATTATAACTTCAAATCTAGGAATGCTGGTGATCTAGTTCCAATATTTTTGATCCTTATAACGTATTTTGCCATTTTTGGGATAATCGCCTTTTGTATATCAAAATATATCTGGCGATTGCAACAAACAAGAGAAGAGAGGATGTAAAGAAGAATTCTACACGAGACCGATTGAATAGAAAGATCTTTTATACATGTGTAGCAGTGATGGGTTGCTTTACAGGATGTTATACCCCAATCATTGCCACATTTATTGGACAATTGCTTTTCAATTACGAATTCCCAGAGATTATCCTTCATCTCAGTACTACTATCAGTGTTTCAGATTGTTTACTTACTCCCATCTGTTTGTTTATACTGGTTCCATCGTACCAACAAGGATTTAGGAAACATATATATGATTATCGACAATCCGATATTTCTTCATCTTCCCAAAGGCAGACTGTAAAACTTACCGAACACGGCAACTAGTTCCTGAATATGAGGATTAAAATTATTCTAATTGGCGGTCCTGTAAATAAAGATTCTGTAAAAATTAAATTGCCAGTTGCGAGGTTTGAAACTGGTATAAAAATCTCAGAGCATATTAAATCGATCAAACTATTTTTTCTTTATTTGAATACAACACAGTATTATGCCAAACTGCTACTTTTCTCGCTTTAATGAAACGGAATGACACCCTTGACAGTATCACCCTACCCTTATTTAATAAACTTACTGTAAGTTCTATCTGATTTGTCGATCACACGTGACCAGACTATTTTCACTATTTGTCCGTGTAACTTTAGTTTAAAATAGTTAAAACATGGAAACAAGGGAACCAGGTTTAGAGAAACCTTGAACAACTTACAACCAAGCATAGAATGCTATACAATAACTTGGACGGTTGTTTTCCCAGTGTTTTATATTCTGACATTGTCCTTTATATTCAATTGCAAATTGAAAATTAAACTACACAGAGTTCGGTCCACGCCACCACAGACGATTTGAGCATTCCTTAAAACCCAAAATAAAGAATTTCTAGATCTGGACCGTATTTAAACTCAACCAAAATGTCCAAAAATTAAATACAATTAGAATGATTTCTTTCCTACTATTAGCAATTGCAATGGCTGCACCATTAGAGAAACGAGCTGTGAATGGTCCTTGTACTTATTATGGTCCTCCAAGTGAAGCTGGTCCGTTTGGTATTGGTGCTTGTGGGAATGATCCAATAAATCACGATTACTATGTTGCTGTTGGTATTGGTGCTTATGATGGAAGTCGTTGTGGACAGTGTATTAAAGTCACTTATCAAGGTCGAAGCTCAATTGGTCCTATGGCCGACAAGTGTCCTGGTTGTGGAATGGGTGTTGATGTTTCTCCCATCATGATGGATGAATTGACTGGAAGTCGTGATTCATCCTTGTTTATGGGTAAAATTCAAATCGAATGGGAATATGTACCGT
>MU621488.1:0-14001 GCA_025399215.1 Globomyces pollinis-pini | reverse complement strand
CAGACATTGAAAGGCTATGGTATGGATTTACAGCATTGCGTCGTGCCATGGATATCAACCAATGGGAACTTGTACCAATTTGGATGGGTATCCCTCCTGGCGCCTTGCTTTCCTGTACTTCATGTGACGTCAAAAATCCTGGATGTGAGTGACAGTACAGATATGTCCCTAGCCGCTGTACTACTTGCCAAAGTTAAATTATTTTGTGAAGCACAAGCTCGGCGATTGGCTGCTCTACCATGCGCATTTGAAAAGGTTTTTTCATCCCTTTCACTTGATATCTGCCATTTAAAGGCCATTGATGATATATTTTTACGGTGTCCAGAGATTGAGACACATCTACATTACATGTGGCGAGTTTTTGAGGTGCTTGGTCCACTAGAATTGGAATCGGTTGTCCATCCTTTAGGCTATGCCAAAATAGATTTTGTCGGGCCAAGACAATCAATATAAAAAATATTGTAAGAATGCTATTAGATGATTCAAAAGTGGTTCCGTCAGCTCAAGAAAATGAAGCCATTTGAATTGCTGCTCGTAATGGTCATGAGATGTTGTTCAAATACTGCTTGGCGATCGTACAGAGGATGTTCTGCACATAACAATCAAGCTTTGATATACGCTGCAAGCTTTGGCCATATAAATATTGTTAAACGTCTACTAGACAATTTAAGGGTGGACTACTTCAGCCCAGAACAACTCAGCACTGAGATTAAGGATGTTGTTGCGATACTTCAAGGAGGTAAAAAACAGTAGATGAATTGAATCATGATTGTCTAATCAAATGAAATGTGAAGAAAGAATAGTAGTTATTTACTAGGCATTAGGAAGAATATGAGAATAAAGAATAAAATGCGAATAAATTAAAACAATAGACATATATTGGTGCAAATAAATACTTCACGGGTTTAATGGACATCAAGCATTGTCAACAGTTGATTGTTTTCTGGTTTGTTTTTAGACAAAATTAAGAAGGAAAAATACAAATTTATTTGTACATCAATATACTACTCATTAATCAATACCACATCAATTCATAATAGCAAAGTGTTGATGTATCCTAATTTTAGGTTGATTTTGAAATCAAGCCCTAAATTGGATTAACGTCGCGATTCAATTTTACAATCCAAATCCGGATGAAAATTAGCCACACCGTTTACAATCAACATACAGGAGTTCGTTGTAAATACTTTCAGGTTAAATATAGAATATTCTACACTGTAAATGACAGTTGAAATTAAAGCCATTGGAACTAGCGTGAACGAAAATGATTTACAAGTGAAGGGAAACAAAGAAACAAAACCAAACAAAGAACCGATAAAGGAGGAGGTAGTAGATTCAGAAATCCCCGACGATAGTTTCCAATTGCTGGCATTCAGTCAACAAGAAATATACGCTTCCCTGCTTGGGCAAACCAAATGGTTTGATTTTCATACTGATGAACCATATATGCTAAAGAACAAAATTTGTTTTGCTGTCTTTGGCTTCCCACCCGTGGATGATATCGACACGATGGATGTAGATGATTATGAAATATGGTTAAAACCTTTGTATAAAGAAGCACAATATGAATCCATTAAATCAATCTACAATACCATACTGCAATTTGCAAAAAACCCGTTTGATAAAGATATCATTAGGTTGTCTATCGTTTTCATTATTATTGATACGAAGGCACATTTACCTGTCTTTCGGATAAAAGTATTGGATGAATGCTTTTTTGTTGATTATTCTGGAAGGCTTTACAAATCTTGGGATCTATTTCTGTTGGACAATAAATTGCCAGGAAATAAGTTTTGTTTTCCGAAAGATGGTGTATATATTACTGGAATCAACAGCTTTGAAATTCTCGATACTCCCACTTCATCAACTTTAAACAAAATTATGAATATTACTGATACTACTACTGGTGTTACTGGGATTGTCTGTGGAGTTGGTTTGATTGCTGGATTCTGTTTCCCAGTCATTGCGCCGCTTGTTGTTCCTTATGCTGCCTTTGGTGGTGCAGTTAGTGGAACTTGGGGATTAGGACGTAGTTCCTATAAGCTTGTAGATAGAACTAAGCATAATCAATCCATTCAACTAAATGATCCAGATGCTAGAACTTTATGGATTTTAACGATTGGTAATGCTCTTTCGTTTGGTAATTCGGCAATTGCAGAAGCAGGTGAAATGGTTGGCAGATTTGGCGGCCTGCTAACTGAATCTAGTTATAACTATACCAATAACGCACTCGCTCGTGCCATTGTCAATAATTGTTTAATTGAAGATCGCGAACCTACCTTGATTGAATGTTTAGAATTCGCTACCACTATATTCTTTTTCAGTCATCAATTAATCAATTTAAAGATTGCCAAAGACTTGATACACACTGGACAAGAAGAAGCACTTTTACGACGTGAATTGTACTAGAAAATGTAATGTAACTAGTGATTCATTTCAAACTCAATAAAATCGAACTTAAAGTTATGAAATGTATTTACAGATAAACACAATGAATGTGAGCCAACCTACAGAGTGTGATAGACGCGAAATTATATCAGAATTGGCTGAATCTACTGCTTGATTGAACTTGTTTGGTATTGGAGTCACACAACCTTTCAAAATTGGGGACCATACTTTTTGAACAAGTAAACTATTGCCATTCTTCATTGGAACAGTTGCTTGTTTCTGTGAACAAACGTCCGCAATTTCACCATGTGTCCAATCAAAATATCCAATATCACCCGCATTTACTCCTGGGTCTGTCACTGCCTCAACTAATTCATGGAAGCCAACTGCAAGAGTATTTTGAAGTGGATTTCCTGGTCCACATTTCAATGTTTTACAAGCATCATTTACTTGATCAGGAACAATCCCATATGTATATAAAGTCTTGTTATAAAAATGAGTACCATGATAACCACACTAACATTCATTAATACTATCAACTTACATAATTTTTACACGATGTTGCTCCAAACTTTATGATATCAATATTATTGGTATGAATAGCAAAGAAGGTATTTGCATCTGGGATTGGTATTGATTTATCTTGAATCCAATCATCCAACCATTTTTGAATATCACCATCTTCATAAACACTATAGGATTAAACCAATTGTTTTATAATACTTTGAGTTAACGGTTTTGGTGATAGAACCTAAATAACCACCTTTGCCAATCACGTAATTTTTAGTGGAATATTCTTCATTTAAAAATTCAAATACGTCTGTTTGATAAACATTCTTGTAATAATTGATGATTTCAAAATCAAAATTGGGTCGATTGATCAAAATCACAAACGTATTGACATTTCTAATAATACTACCACCATGATATATGAAATTGATTTCGGGTTTACTACCTGTTGAAATTTTTGATATGTGTTTAGGGAATTTTGGTAAATAGGCCGGATATTCGGATGTGGTATTCTGTTCACTCTCAAGTGAGGTTTCAATTGAATTTGTATTGTCTGTTACATCTTCAACCGGCTTGCTAAATGCTGTTACTAGCAATGCGATGATGTAAAATAAATTCATTCGTTAGTCAAGAGTTGGTAGAAATTGATCACTTTCTTAAGTTGTGGTGTTTATGATCATTGTTTATATTTAGTAAATGTTTGCTATATAGATAGATATACTAATTTATTGATCAATTGCTCATGATTTATAGTAAGAATTCTAGTGTACTAGTCTTTATCTCTTCAAAATCCACTCGCGTCTTTTAAAGTGGCTGGTTCGTCCATTATTTTACTCGTTCGGCCAATCAAATTTTCGCCATCTGAAGACACTCAAGTCCAAGTACTAAAAGGGCATTGAGATAATGACTGTCCTACTATCTGTTGATATCAGTCAAAAAGTATTTTACAATTAAAAATATTCAAATTTTTTATATTCAAGCCATTGACTTTGCTCTACGTGTTTTATACAAGTAGGCTGAAGCACCAACAATAAAGATACCAATAATGGAGATCCCAACGATAAAGGCTGGAGATGTGAAAAAGGCGTTGATAGGTGACTTTTTATCAGTATCAGTGGTGGTAGATCCAACTGCAGATTCCCACATAGATTCTAGTTTTTGAATTGGTGTGACTGCATCTTTCTTTTCAACCTTGTCCGTAACCACAATTTCTTTATCGTTTGATTTCACCACTACAACTGGTTTGTTTCCTTCAACTTCTTGGTCTACCTTTTTGCAACAATTGGCTTCAGGAAAAACTTGACAGTACATTGCTCCAGTTTTCTCATCACCTCCAAACCCTTATAATTAATATTAAATAAATCCTTACCACATGAATTTTGATCGCTTGTAACCATTGGTAAACATTTTGTAGCATCCGTATCGAATATGGACATGGTTCCAACTTTTTCACACATATCACCCACCCTCAACAAACGCTCGCGATGTTTAGTCTGTTTTGCTGTAATAGGATCCGCTTTAGGACAGAATTTGGCATCATTCAACAAAGCTTTCAATACCAAACCATAATCTTTACATGTTTTGGTACAAAGTGGTCTCACCTTCTTCACATTCTTGTTACATCGAGCAGAATGAACAAAAATATCGGTGTAGCAGGTATAAGATCTATCATATTGAATCAAATCTCCCTTATATCCACTGCAGCCAATATATTTTTGCCAGATCGTTCCTTGAGTTGGTCCTCCAGAGGTACTTTCCAAAAGTGCTTTTTGCCATACTAAAGCATTCATTTCAATTCCTTCCTTAAGTTTATAAACTCGACCAAGTTTTTCAGCATCAATGAATAAATCTTCTTTTGTCCATGGAGCACAAGCTGTTGTTTTACTGATTGACACACAACTATCAGATGTTGGTTTGGATAACACTTGAAGTCCTAACAATTGAATAAGCAGAATTGCAAATGTCATTTGGAAAAGAAAAGTGTTGACTTCCCAGTTAAATAGCGTCGGGCGAAGTGCAGGCGAAACTTCAGTTTGCAGTTCACAGTTGTAATCAGAACACAATTCAAACAGATCGAATCGATATTTAGTCTGATACTGCTCTTTTCAAATTCAAGTTGATAAAATTTACTGCTCTTTTAAAATTTAAGTTGATAAAAATTTTATTGGTTTAAACGACTGGTTGAGCATTCAAGTAAGCAGTGTCAGCAGCACCAGCCTTTGTAGCCTTTGCACGCTGGTAATATTCTCCCATAATGTTTTGAGGAATACGGTTCAACATTTCTTTAGGGAAAATACGTAATAATGACCATGCAAGATCCAATGATTCGAAAATTGTTCTTCCTTCATAAGGACCTATACATAAACACATCTTTTCAAGTACCTTGGTTGATGAACGTCTTTTCAAACTTATCAAGGAATTCCAAAGCGAGTTTATCTTCTGCATTAAGTGCTTCTTCACCAACAACAGCTTTCATAGCAGCTGCGTCACGACCAATAGCATATTTCGCATACTAGATAGCCATTAACATTATATAAATACCAATTGGTTAGACACATCACCATGATCGTTTCTTGTCAACTTTTCACCAATAGCACTCTTCATCAGACGAGACAATGAAGGCAATACATTAATAGGTGGGTAGATCTATGGAAGGGTTAGAAATGTGTATGAAGGGGTTGTAAGATGTCAATATTATAAGTTCATCAAACAAAAATACATACTTGACGATTGTATAAGTTACGATCAATGAAAATTTGCCCTTCTGTAATATATCCTGTCAAATCCGGAATTGGATGGGTAATATCTTTACATTAATAAATCAATAACTTTACCATCATTAGGCATAGTCAAGATAGGAATTTGAGTAATAGATCCATTTCTGCCTTCTACTCGACCAGCACGTTCGTAAATTGTAGACAAATCAGTATACATATAACCTGGGTAACCACGTCTACCTGGGACTTCTTCACGAGCTGCAGAAACTTCACGAAGCGCATCAGCATATGAACTCATATCTGTCAAAATAACCAATACGTGTTTCTCCAATTGATATGCATAATATTCAGCAGTTGTCAAAGCCAATCGAGGGGTAATAATACGTTCGATGCTAAAAAAAGATTAAGTCATGGTTCTTTTGATTGTGTTTGCTGATAAACATTGTCTGTAATCGTACTGAAGTTGAAAGAAACTTACGTTGGATCATTTGCCAAGTTAAGGAACAAAGTAGTTCGTTCAATAGAGCCATTCTCTTCGAAATCTTGTTTGAAAAATCTAGCGGCTTCCAAGTTCACACCCATAGCACCAAATACAATAGCAAAGTTATCTTCATGATCATCTAAGACTCCCTTGTCCAATTTTTTGACTAAACCAGCTTGTCTACAAATTTGTGCAGCAATATCGTTATGAGGTAGACCTGCAGCAGAAAAAATAGGGATTTTCTGCCCTCTGGCAATAGAGTTCATGGTATCAATAGCGGAAATACCAGTTTGAATCATTTCTTCAGGATAAATACGGGAGAAAGGATTAATTGGTTGACCTGTTAAAATAAATTAGACGATCAATATTATATGATGAATTATTGAATATTTAAATTGAATCCAATGAAACAAAGAGTCCATACCTTGAATGTCTAAATACTCTTCTGCAAACACTTTAGGACCTTTATCAATTGACTTTCCAGAACCATTGAATACACGACCCAACATATCTTCAGATACAGGCATTTTCAACACATCTCCAGAAAATTCCACTCTTGTAGCTTTGACATCTACACCTGAAGTTCCTTCGAAAACCTGGCAAGGTTAACATGATGATATTTTATACCTATTTTGTTAAATTAAATAGGTTAACTTGAACAACAGCTTTTTTGCCTGAAACTTCCAATACTTGACCTGAGCGTCGAGTACCATCTGGTAAAGTCAACTCCACAATCTCAGCAAATTTAGCAAACTACAAGATGAACTTCAAGAATATAAAACCTTGACTTGATCCAAAATAACCAAGGGTCCATTGACCCCTGATACAGTTCTGTAATCTAGGAATTAAGAAAAGGGAAATATGGATACCAATTCTAGGATCGACAGCGTAGTTCCTGGTAACAGCTGCATGATGGGCCTTTGCAGCTTCACTGGCGGTGAGGGTTGTTTTGTGGGTCATCTGTGAACGGTAAAAAAAGAAAACAAGGGCATCAACTCAATGTCAAGAAACGAAATATTCTGAATTATAAAATAGTGATCTACAGTAGTGAGATACTTGTATTCATCTATGAATGCTACTTCACGTCATGCAATTTATTAAAAGTCTTCATCACTACTTTCAACGAACTCTGCGCTTTTGGCTGAGTCTTTTACTGGGATAGCTTTGCTTGATTTGGAAGATGAAGGTTTGTTTGCTTTAGGAGCTGAGCTTGATGATGCTTTGCTAGAACTCTTTCGGGATATTGGTGCAACTACACCTCCTGCATCCTTGAATTCTTTGAGCTCTCGTTGATATCGTTCGGTATCTTCCTTGGCCATAGCTTCGAATTTCTATATATTAATGAGGAGTATCTTA
Source organism: Globomyces pollinis-pini (assembly GCA_025399215.1). NCBI lineage: Eukaryota > Fungi > Chytridiomycota > Chytridiomycetes > Rhizophydiales > Globomycetaceae > Globomyces > Globomyces pollinis-pini. The sequence continues at coordinate 6,549 of MU621488.1, read as the reverse complement.
CCGATTTTTCTGCAGATGTTACATCTTTCCATAATGCACCAAGCGCTTTTCCAATTTCACCAAGAGTCATGGTTGGATCTTTCTCCCGTAATTTTGCTCTATGCTCCCTACTAAAGAACAGAAAAGAAGTCATTGGCCGCTTAGGTCCTTCTTTCTTGGCTTTGGCTACCCGCTTCTTTGGCGCTCCATCATCAGACTTAGGTTTACTCTTTGATGGTACAACGGATTTTGGTGTTCCAACACTGCTACTACCATCATCCTCCTTTTCTTTGGAACTCTTTCGTTCATCATCTTCTTCACCACTTGACGAAGAATAGTTTTCATTGAATTCTTCATCAACATCTGATCCACTCTTGTCAGCAATAAAATCTTCGTCTTCTGATTCTGAATCATCCATATCGTCACGATAATCAATGATAGTATTACTTCCTGCTCTTCGGCCTCCTTCATCATCAAAGTCACGATAGCTGCTTTCATCTGCAATTTCGTTATGGATAGAAAGTTTCTTGCTTCTACAGAAACTCTCAAGAGGCCCATGTTCTTCTCTGTGAAAAATAAGCATCAATGAACTATTTACCTTGAAATACTAGAGAAAGAATATTCCAGTCCGGAAGTAAGTGAAAATTTCACTTCAAAAGTCTTGGTTGTACCTGTTACTGATGAAATTCGAGAGAAAGTGACTGACAATTAGAATGTGTAAATAGATTACCAGCAGATATTTCTACAAATGGAATATAGATAGGAGGTTTTGGAACAGAAATGAATGCTTTTTCCAAAGGATACAAAATAGCTTCGTTTGCTTTCTGAGAGCATTTAACTCCATGATACCCTTGAGCACTATACCATCAATGCAAACCTATATACCTTCTATAAGACTGACTAGGTGTAGCAACTCTTTTACCAACCAATCCTTGAAATATATCACTGGTAACTTGGAATAACTGTCCGTCGTAGTGTTTCTCTAAACGACCCGCATATTTTTCTTCCATAACTTCACTAAAATCCAATTAAAGAATCATTAAAAAATACTCTGTGATATTGAGGTTCAAATCTATCTCAGTTTCACGTTCCTAATTGATTAATTGGTGATGAAAGCATACGAATTGAAACACTAAATATGGATATCTAGTTTGACCTTGTCTCAAAGGTGGATGGATTCCAACAATGAAGTTCCAATGTAAATCATCTGGTTTTGGAACCAGAAACAATTTGGTGACACTAGTATACAATATTTTATAATCATGAGTTTTTCCACGGAGTCTGAAAAAGTCGGCATGCCTGTAAAGAATTGAGTTAAATCAATGATAAATTTACATATCCACTTGAAACCGAGATCTAGTTCGAGTAAGTAATAGCAGTTAATACCTTGGAGTCAAGCAAAGCAATTCATCAAAGCTGACAATCATTTCACTTAATGCAGCATTGATATCCGATTTTTCTTTAATGGTGTCGCAGAATAACGTGGCAGCAGATAATGCTTCTCCATCTTGATCAGTAGCAACCTTTTGGTCAAACCTCAATCATCAATACCTTTTGAGCTGCTGCCGAAATTTCTCCTGCTTCTGCACCTTCTTCTTCTTCATCCGGCTCTTCGCCAGTTTGGCGATCTTTCAATAAAGTCTTTTCACCGTCTTCGAAAATCTGACCTTCAGTGACATTCCCTATATGATTAATGGCAATTAAATTACCTGGTATATAGAATCGGATTTCAACTAGAGAGTCTTCTCTAGTTCTCTCTTTTGGATTAACGGATTTGGGTGCATTAAATTCAACCAAAACTTCATTTTTCCCACTGACAGTGGTATTTACCACATCAGTCAATGGAATTTCAAATGCTTCCTTATTGTGCACCGAAAAAGAAAGCATTGAATTTTGGAATTCAGCTTGGCCCCAATTATAACCTGATGTCAACTCTTCAATATTACCTCTGGTTGAAATTTCCTTTGGTTCCAATGTCTTTCTGTAAAATCGATTCATTGTGGAAGCTAAAGAATCAAATGCCTTTCGAGACTTCAGTTGATCAATTATGTTACATCTTTGGGGAATCCATCAAATTTTAATATGTGAGTGTTCTTTTTTGTAATTCGAACTTCATACCCTCTTGCAACTCTAATCCAATGAAACTTTAAGATATCATCTAAGAAATCCCATTAAATATCATAATGAATCCAACCTTTTATCAGATTGAATAAAATGTATGTATACCTGCAGATACAGTGATAATTTGATTTGTAACTGAATTCTTCCAACCCAAACCAGCTTCAGACAGTTTGAATTTCCCAGAAGCCTATGAATCTTAGAATGGTTCTATATGGTTACCATTGGACCATTCTTGCCTCCCAAATAGATGCGATCAAAATCCAGACTCATAGAAAAAAATGAAGACAAAATTATCCTGTTATTGGACATAAAAAACCATTAGATTCAAAGGAAAAGGGAAACCCATTAGAATAATCCAATGGAAAACTGTGGAACAATTGGATTGAAGTTGTATACCAAATTCAACTTGGAAATATATCAGAACAAGACTTAACTTCCTAAGTTTTTAATGTGCGTGATACTGAACAGGCATTTATTCATTCAAGTAAGGGTGATAATAATACTACAAGAATAGCGATAGAAGCATTATCAATAATGGAGGTACAGACTGAACATATGTTGATTGAGTCCAACTAGAATCCAATTGAGTTGGATAATCGCCATCAAAGAAAGACCGAACGTGTAATTTACGTGGGAGTTGATTATCTAATCCAGAATCATATTGATGAACTGGTAATGTAGCAGAGAAGGTTAAGATGAAGAGCCAGCTAGCTAAAATTGAGTATTTCATTATTGTTTTAAAGGGCCAATGAGGATTAATAAATATTGGTATGAGGTGTTGGTTTGCTGGGAAAGCATTAAAACGCCCCTAATTCACCATACAAACATCAAAAAGCAGCACATAAACAAACTACCCTTTTAGGTTTTTGGGGGGGGCATCTACACTTACATTAACAATAATTTTGAAGTTATTTGAAATCATATTCATATCGAGTTAAAACAACAATTTATTAACAATCGCTCATCCATTAATGTCATCGTTAGCATCAGCAATTCGGTCAGCATCGCGTTCCGATTGATCTCCTAACCGTTCAAGTGCATCAGCCTTTGCAGGATCTCCACGATCATCTGCTGCTGCAGTCTGGTCATCAAGAGCATCCGTCTTGCCATCAGCTGCAGCTTCTTGTGCATCACTTTGAGGGGATCGTTTGAATCTTAGTGAACGCGCTGCAATGCCACCTCCATTCGCATTGGCAGCACTACCAGACGGAGCACCAGCTGCAGCCTCCGCTTGATCCAATTGGTCATCCAACTGGTCCACTTTGGCATCCGCTGCATCCGTCGCTGCCTGGTTCTCCAAAGTTGGATTGGTTTCTTCAATAGCAGCCAATCGATCGGCTTCTTGAGCGGCAGCATCAGCTTGTTGTTTTAACGTGTTAATGTCAGTGGCATTGACAGTACCATTGTCTTGGTTACCAGCATCAGATGGAGCTTGAGCCAGTTGATTGGTTGAGTCGGTGTTCTGCAATGGGAGAGCAGTCATGAGAGTGAAGAGAGTTACAATTGCGAATTTCATTTGTTTGATAGAATTCACCAGTTATCGACATTTATATCTGTTATTGATTGCATCATGTAATGAATCATTAAGCTTTTAATAGGCTTCAACTGTGCTTTCTACATCTTTAGTGAGTGGTAGGTCCTGTGTGCACATGTTGGCTGCAACTGTCGCGTTTTGGATGTTATTGTGTAAATTTGTTGATGTCAATGAGCCTATGGAATTGTACACAGGGGTCAAGGTTCATCCGAGAAGGCTGTAACTTGTAGTAAATTACTAAATTCTGTCATGGTACCACCTTGTATATGCCATCATCACCACCTATTAGTTGCCTGGTTACGATTTAATTCAGTAAATATTTGATTTGTCATTACAACTTTTATCGAGTGTTCATATTCTTTTCTTTGTGTGTGTACTGAAGTGGACAAAAAAAAAACAAATAAAAAGTTTCTTATTTCCATATGGCCAAACAAAAGTCCAAGAAAAATAAAGAAGAATCTGGTTGGAAAGACAAATTAGAACAAAAACAGTCAACGTAAGTATTTATGTCTAACACTCCTAGCACAACCCGTCAAGGAAAACGCATTCAAAAGAAAGAATTAAAGAAGAAGGAGAAGATTGAGATTAAAAAGCAGTTAAAATTGGAGAAGAAACTTGCCAAATCAGAGATGGTGGTATAACCTTTCTGTGCAGCATTAAGGATTCCAAACACTTATTTTATTCTTTACCATAGACTATAACTTTCAATATAAATGATTTTTGTTTTTTTCATTCGACACTTGAATGTACTACATCAATGAGTATATTGGAACTCATTCAGATTTAATGGATTATTTATTGGATTGGAAGTTCGCTTATTGTATATCATTATCCTTCCTCTTTTTTACTATTCGAACTGCAAATCGTCATTTTGTTTATCCAATTAGTATTGTAATATTCGCTAGATTCTGCTTTATATGTTGGTTGATTTATATTACATTCTGGATCACTTATAACCTGTTAATTTCTATCGTTCATCAGGGACATTTCGTAATTAAAAATGATCATTTCTTCTTGACAGTTCTTGCTTACGAATTCACAATCAGATCTTACTTAGATATCATTCCGGATGTTGGTAGTCAACCCCCGAAATATCATCAAGGTAAAGTTTTTGGAATGACTAAATGTTCAAGGAGCTTTGGATGGGGATTTTATCGTAATCTTTTGTTATTTATAGTAGTGGGCTGCTGTATTGACATTGAATGAAAACGAATCTAGCAAGATTGATTTAACAGGGTTTATTGCTCTGAAGTATTTACAAATGGATGCTATTGTCTGGCATTTAATTTGCTTAACAATTATAGATGCAGAGTCTTTGGAAATTTTGTCTTTCCAATTTCCAAAAATTGTACATTATATTCGCAGAGCTCATTTAATTTTTCAAATTCTCAACTTGAATGCACCATGGCTTTTATGGATACCAGATGCTTTAGTGTATATAGTTGCAGTTGGATTGTATATAGCAAGTATTACGGATCAACCAGAGAATAGGATGAATTCACCAAGTGAATTAGTTGCTGGTGTTCAAGCAATGTTGAATTCTCCTCAATTTTCTGCTACATCTCCCTCCCCAATGTTGCATGCTACTTCTATCAATGATCTACAATCACTGGAAACATTGAATCTGGAAGGATCGGATGGTGAAGATGAGACCTTAAATACAGAAGCAGAATTAGCATATGAAGAATTTAAAAAAGAAATATTTAAAAACAATGAACTTCAAATGGATGGATTGTTTGAAGATCTGGCTGATATAGACGATGATTTTCAAAGCAATAGTGACTATGATACAGATACAACCTTTGAATCACTTAGTTCTACAGAGCTTAATGATTTAGTAAATGATTGTTTTAATAACTCAACCGATCCCACTGATGAAACTTATGTGTGTCCTGATCGAATTTTAACAAGAAGAATGCGCCAGAAGCTTCTAAATACCAACAAACAGTTGCATTTCTTCCCCTTAGCTAGAAAATCTTCTCAATTAGTGGACGAAGCCGCAAAAGCTTTAGGTACAATTGCCGAATCTGTGACTACTTTTCAAGAAACGTTAAGGTCTCAAGCACCAGTTACCCGAATGGTTGATCGTATATTACAGCAACGAAAAGAGCGTAATCAACGGAACAATATCAGAAACATACTATGTGTTATTTGTACTAATCATCGGCGAGATATAATTTTGACTCCTTGTCAACACCTCTGTATATGTCAACGTACGTTTTCCAATTACTAAACTCCTCTAGAATGTAAAATAGAAATGGGGCAGAAAGGATTAGGTCGATGTCCCGTATGCCGTGTATATGTCAAAGATTCTATAAGAATATATTGGAGTTGATCTCGTATATACTTACTTCTCAGTAATGAATAAAGTTTCATATATCATCAAAAATTTAGAACCATAATTGATTATCATATGGTATAATGGGACAACTTTTAAGTGTCTATGACAGCATTTAGTAATTTACTACAAGTTACAGCCTTCTCGGATGAACCTTGACCCCTGTGTACAATTCCACAGGCTAATTGACAATAACATCCAAAACGCGACAGTTGCAGCCAACATGTGCACACAGGACCTACCACTCACTAAAGATGTAGAAAGCACAGTTGAAGCCTATTAAAAGCTTAATGATTCATTAGATGATACAATCAATAACAGATATAAATACCGGTCGATAACTGGTGCATTCTATCAAACAAATGAAATTCGCAATTGTAACTCTCTTCACTCTCATGGCTGCTCTCCCATTGCAGAACACCGACTCAACCAATCAACTGGCTCAAGCTCCATCTGATGCTGGTAACCAAGACAATGGTACTATCAATGCCACTGACATTAACACGTTAAAACAACAAGCTGATGCTGCCGCTCAAGAAGCCGATCGATTGGCTGCTATTGAAGAAACCAATCCAAC
>MU621486.1:0-14204 GCA_025399215.1 Globomyces pollinis-pini | reverse complement strand
TATGAATTCTAGTAAAGTTATCATACCAAGGTGGAATCGAAATCATATAAGAATACTATACTTTCCTACGTTGCTTATGTTTAGTTACCATAATAGGTTGAATAATTGCTTCAAAAAGCACTGTATCACCTCAAAAAAATGAGTCATTCCCTGACAAACTTATAAAACATGTCAGATACAACATGAAACTTTACTAAATCAAATGCCAGTATCTATTAAAGTCAACGTTCCTTCCAACAAAACCACGGTAACGGTAAATGGAAAACAAATGACAAAAAACAAAATCAAAAGTAAAAGTTTTGGGACTTGGACTAGTCCAATTCACACCAATGATATGCTGAGACCACAAAACTTATTCTCTTCAAAGTTGATTTTGGATAACGTTACTGGTCACGGTTACTATAGACATATTGATTCAAGAAAATCTGAATTGTTGTTGAAAGTCACAGCAGAATCCATTGCGAATTCCATCCCATACATAACGAATCAAGATGATTTCGTACCTCCTCGAATGTTTGCAGTTAATGATGGTATCATCGTATACCAAGATCCTAAAGATAACAATGTCTATACTTACAAGAACAATGAACATCAATTAGTTGCGGAATTTGAACTTGGAGCAGAACAAATTGAATTTCATCCCGATGGTAAACATGTGTTGGTGTTACTAGCAAATGACTTTCCAGGGCCGTATGTCGCAAATTATATCAATTTAGAATCTGGCAATGTTGAAGTATGGCTAGATGGTAATACGTTTGAAGCTTTTTCATTCTCGCCTGATGGATCTTATGTATCTTGGGTTTACCAAGAACATTTTGGAAAGAAAAAGCATATCTGTGTTGGAACAATTGAAGGATTGAAATTAACTGACATTATACAGGTTAATGAAATTCCGGAACTGTGCAGTGGACCAGTACAATGGCACGGTCTAAACGCATTCTGTTACATTGGAGAGTGTGGAAATTATCGACAAATCAAGACTTTTGATATCGATACGAAAGTATCGAAACAAGTTTCATCAGTCAATGGGGATTGCTTGCCAGCGGATGATTGGGATCCTCGACCATACATGTCATTGTTATCTAATGAATTATACTTTGTGTACAATGATGCTGGTAATGAAACCATTGGAAAGATTGACTTGAACACAAATGAATACACTAAAATCACTGATGAATTCTGTGCTATTGGTGGGATAAGAGTGGTTCAATTTGGAGATCGAGCTATACTAACACTGAGAGCATCTCAATTTGATAAACCTGCAAGCTTGTTTGGGTTGGATTTGTCTACAAAAGAGGTATTACAATTTGCGACCTCTTATGATGTTCAAGACTTGAAAGGATACATTTCAGAACATCAATATTTCACTTTCCCAACAAGAGATGGATCAAGTTCATATTTGTACTACTACCCACCAACGAATCCTGATTATACTGGTTTGGATGGTGAATTACCACCTTGCATTGTTTATTGTCACGGAGGTCCAAATGAATTGGCGAGGTGTGGATTTGATTGGGAGGTGCAGTATGTGACATCTCGAGGATTTGCGTATGTGGCCGTGAATTACGGTGGTACTCCATCATTTGGAAAACATCACCTGGAACGTCTAGATAAGCTGGTTGGAGTGGTTGATGTTGCAGATACGTGTGATGCAGCAAAGTACTTGGCGTCTATTGGGTTGGTTGATCGTGAGCGATTATTGGTGGAAGGGATTTCTGCAGGTGGTTATATAACAAATTGTTGTCTTATGTTCGAACCGGATGTTTTCAAGGCTGGATGTTCATCTTGCGGGCTGTCCGATATGAAAATCATGGTAGAAAACTATAAGAATCATCCCTTAAGTAGTGTTGGTGAACCGTTTTATATTGATTTTTATGGTGGAAAGCCTGAAGATATTCCAGAAGTGTACTACAACAGATCTCCATTGAATTTTACGGAAAAGTTTAAAGGGTCTTTGCTATTGACACACGCTAAAGATGATAAGAATGTAGCTTATGAGCACACTCAAGCCTTGTATGATCGATTGAAGGAGGCAGGTAAATCGGTTGAATTACTTCCATTTGCTACTGGTGGACATCCATTTTTCGACATTCCTGAAATGAAGGCAGTTATTTTTGAACGTAAGGTTCCATTTTACTTGGAATCTTTCACAAAGTAATAAATAAGTTTAGATTGATATATATTTTTTATTCATGTGTTTGTTTTCTTATCTCATTTGTGATTTAACGGTGTTATTGAATGGGTGGTGTTGTTACTGTCAAGTCCATAACTTTGATTATCGGTCGTACCATCAATAGAAATGCTGGCATCGGTTGAAAGAGATCTGTCTTGTTGCATTGGTGGACTATTCACATTCTCCTTATAACTAGGACTACTTTGGCCGTTTGAAGTTTGTTCTGGTCCATTCATGATCATGTACATTCCAATAGCAAACACTACACCATTGTATCTTTGAATTGTGACACGTACATTTGCAAGATGCAAGAATAAAGCTGGAAGTTTAGGCTGTTGATCAACTTCCAGTATAACAAAGAGGATCACAAATGATACGAATAACAAAGAAAGAACAGATATAATTCCAGTCAAAATATAAGATACTTTTGCAATCGTAACATAGGTATTGAAATTCTTTGTGCTCAAAATCGTTAATGAAGTTCTTCCGAGAGGATTTTGACGACTCTTTGTTATATGTCGCAACCTAAACCATGTACGAATACTTGATACAATTGCAACCGGGAAAAGTACAAAATAGTTGATACAAAGATTCAAAATCAGCAAACCCTTTGTTCTAAATTGTTAAGTAATACTTCGTACATGTCAAATGGAATAGGATCTAATAAATTGATACTTGCAACGATAGAAGTGACCAGCACAATAACTTTGACAGGTATTTTATCCAAGCTGCCACTGTCCCCAACCAATGACCAAGATATGTATGCCATCACGATACTCAACACAAACCAAAAATAGTATAGCGTATCTCCTATACTAATTCCAATTAGTATGGATAATGGACAGTTGGAGTTTTGACCATTCTTACAATCGTATGATACAAACACTTCCAAGACATCAAGGCCAATTGAATATGCTGGGATTAGTAACTTTTATAATACCAATCAATATTAGCCATTCCAAGCATAAAATCTTTAGCAGTTGCTTGTAAGCGTTATCTGACAGTTTGTTACGCTATTGTAAGTCTAATTTGTAGAATACTGTTAAAACCCAGGAGACACCAATGCCACTCAGTACTCCGCCTATAATTTGTATTACATCAACAATCATTATTCGTTCGATATCAAGTTGGGTAAAATGTACAATAAGATTTACTCCAAACTTTTAAATTCTATCCCTTTGTCGCCACCAATCAACTCCCAGTTTCCGGAGCCTGTGTGACCAATGACTAATTTTTAAAGATTAGGTAACTTGCAAATAGTTAAAATTTCAACTGGTCTCTTAGATTTTCGAAATCAGATGTTTATCAGATTGGTTTTCAATCATGAATATTCTGTATTTTTAAAAATTGTACGGTTCAATGTTATTGATGAAGGAGATTTATTATGAAGGAGATTAGGTAAGTCTTCTTATTGATTAGATGTATTGTCTAGTGTAAGTCACTATTTCGGATTTAATGGGGCAGTTGAATCAGTTAAGGATACGGAATTCAATCCACCACTTCCACCTTCAGTCGATCCATTCATAGATATGGTAATATCTTGCGAGAAATTCGTGTCTGTTTGAGAACCAGCATTACCTTCAACCTGATTTAGTGAGACGTTCTTGTCTGTCGAATTCAAATCTATATCTTTGAACATCAAATGTATTCCAATAGCAAAAATAAAGCCACTAAATCTTTGAATCGTGTAATATAAATCCTTGAGTACAACCAAAAAACTCGGAATTTCTGGTAGCTGGTCAGCTTGTAAAGCACCAAAGAGGATGATATGGATAGCGGACACGATGACTAAAATACCAGCAATTCCGCTTAAAATGTAAGCTACTTTTGCAATTGGGATACTTGTATTGTAATTTTTTGTGTTTATGATTGTTAACGACGTTCTTCCTTGCTTATTTTGACGACTCTTGGTTTCCTTTCGTAATCTTAACCAAGTGCGAAAACTGCTTACAGCAGAAGCCAGAGGTAATATAACGTAAGCCATAACAGAACCTAAAAACCATAAAACCTGTGCTCTAACAGGTTAACAACTAATTCATACATAACGAATTGAATAGGATCTAATAAAGAGGTACTTGCACCGATTATTGATAGTACAAGAATAGTCTTCGCATTGAACTTATCCATACTACCATTTTCGCCTACTAAACACCAAGGGATATATGCCAACACGAAGGTCATGATATTCAAAAATCCATACAAGGAATACAATCCAGCTCTTGCAACGAGTACATAAGTGGTACAACTGTCACTTAGACGATTTGTACAATCCAAGGAATAGACCAGAAATGCCGTATCGTAAACAATTGCGTAAACTAGAAGAATGAATTCAAAGCTACGATAATTACAATGTAAAAATATCCATTCGAAACATAATATCTTGAACAATTGATTGAAAACATTTTTGTCCACCAATTTGTTGTTCTATAAATGAGACCCATTTTGAATTACCATTAAAACCAAAGAGACCCCAACAACACTCAGTATTCCACCAATGACATGTATTACATCAATTATCATCTTAATTGGTAAGAATTGAAGTTTAGAACTCTCATACTGTTTAGCCACCAACCAACACCCAAAGTTTCTTTGAGCCTAAAAAAAATTGCAACACATTCAATAGAAAGGAAAGTAGGAAATGGATTGAATTCTTTGAATCTGATTGAACAATGAAATGAGTTTATACTTTTCACGTGAATAAACCAAAGACTTTCTTTGATTTATTAATCATGTTGAAGAATATACTACTAATACTTTTGGTGGACAAATCTGTATGTCTGAATGTATCTAATATCCTTGGAAAATCTAAACTACCTTATGGATTCGAAATTACAACTAGTCAATCAGATATAAACTCAATCGGATGTATTAGATCGTTGATGGAAAGTCAAAAGATACTTGATCAGAATTGTAAAAATACATGCGCAAGTGATTGTATAAACGCTTATCAAAAACTCAAGATAGATTACACGGAACCTTGCAGATATCAAAAAATTGGTGCTGATATTGGATTTGGTGACCAACTAACTTTTGAAGAAAATATCCATAATTCAGAGTTATCAGCAAGATTGAAATGTCCAAGCGATGAATTTGGATCTTGTTTTACACAATATATAGACACTTTAACATTGGACCAATCGGACTTTACAGCATTGACTACCACACTCATATCTAATGCTTGTTCATGTGCTCAAAAGATGGAGAATTTGATAGTAAAATTCAATCGTAAATTGGGGAAAAATTATACAACTGAATTTAATAAAATCACTGAACATTGGGGCAGTCTATGCGATGCATTTCATGGAGTAATCCTGGAAACCTATGATCCTCCTGCAGCAATCATCAACGTTAGCCATGCAACATCGTTTGCTAGCTCTATCAGTACTTTTCTTATGAGTTTCTACTTTCTCTTTGTTTAGCAATAAATTTTCACTACGATATATAATGCTATGCATGTAGAAGAGAAACAAGGTTGTATTATTGAAATGTAGCAGGCGAATCAAATACAATCGTAGTAGCCAAGTTGTGTTGAATTTGCAACTATCCTAAAAACTAGAGATTGAATACTACATAGCGTAGAAGTCCATCTCTAGACATGGTCGGATTTAGTATTGAACAGCAATACAACCAGCAAAATCCAACGTAACTTCGTCCCATATATCATTTTGATGTTTTTCTGACAGTGAAATTGATCTAAATCGCACTTTTTTAATGTTTTGTTCAGATCTTGACATTTGAATCTTTGTACGTCTTTGTGTCAGTGGCGTTAACCAAAGAGGTTTAATGAAGTGATTGGGGTCAGCCGAGCTACAAAGACATCCTTGAGTAGTACAACTAAGGAAGATGAAAGAGCCAAAGAGTTAAACGTCGCGTCAATAAAACGGATGCAGAAATGAGAGTTTATTCAGCATCTTCTACACTAATGTACACAAAAAGTTGAGACCATGGTAGCGGATTGCATTTATGATCTACTAGAGATACTATTCGATAGCCCGTCTTTAAGCAATCGACTGGAATGGCTGCAGCTGCAAGTAAACCATCTACAAGCAAATCGCGATCAACTATGCAGAATTGCAAAATAGATAAATCAGGTTGCTAATATTAAAATTAATGATTACAGTGATATCGGTTTTGAAAACCCAAACTGGATTCTGATGGGGTTTGTGCTTTTTCAGATCCAGCCAACTTGGATTGAATCCATTACTGGTGATATGGCTTCCAGAAAATACTTCTTGTGAGGTTCCATTCGGTTGATTGGTAGATGGGCAGCTGAGAATGACATTTAAATATGGATCTACCACTTTTCCAGTTTTATCGCCGTGATACTTTGGTAAGCGATAGGCAGATATCACTGATACGGTGATATGTTTGGGTTTGACAACCATTGGCGGAAAGATTGATAGAGGTGTACCAGCAGCTTTTTGTGGTGATGTAGCATTTGATTTCGCAAATGTTCCTAATAGCCTTTGTGGTTTCAATACCTAGCTTTAAAAACTAACAATGTTACATATCCAAAATTATTGTTTTGCATAAAAAATCCAGCATTGTTGTGCAGATTGATATCATCGGTTTGATAATTTAATGCCACCATTTGACATCCAACCTATTTCTGAGACTGGTTGTGGAATACCTGCCAGTATGACAATGTACATATATTTGAAGAGTCAATTCTTTTTCCGCTGGGATGTACTCTGAAAGATTAGAGTTGACAATTATTTGACCTTGTAAAACTCTTTTGATTGTAAAGTATGAAATCATCACGGCATTCTTTCATCCATTTCTTTGCCTTCGTTTCTGATATATTGATGACTTCATGTCCAATAAATGGCTCTTTGAGTTTTTCACTCAGATTTTTACAATGACTGTGCTTTTGATAAATGACTAACGATGCAAAGTAATCTGATAGCTCATGCTTCAAATCCTCTTCGTTACTCCCCTCTGAATCATTATCTCCGGTATCTTTTGCAATAGATTCTTCTATTTCTTTGGTTGTCTTTTTCTCTAAGAGACCTGCACTGGATGGTTTTTTCTTTCGTTTATCGGCACCAGGTTTTCCTTTAGCATCTCCAAAGTAAGTGTCGTTTCCTCTCCCTTTGATTATTACTTTGTATTGCAAATCGCTCAAGTTAGGGATCTGATTTTGTTGATTTGGTAATGGTTTTTGAAGCAATAGATCTCCCAATACTTCTACAAAAATTGCTGCCATTTTTTCCTGCCCCTTTGGACTACAATGAAGCTCTAGTGAGAGAATCACAGGAAAAGGAGATGTAACAAACGCTGTTTTCTTAATGGCTTCCACAACACCACGCAAGGAGATCTTTTTCGAGATAGCTAACAGGTTAGATAATATTGTTACAATGAGCATGAAATACCATAGGCTCACCATTAGCTTCCACATCCCAGCAGTCAATTTCAACACATCTACATCCTAACAACAAAGCTTGCTCATATGCTTTGATACTGCTAGAACTATTTGTCTGTGCTCCTTCCAAATATGTGTTGTGGCTGTCTATTAATTGAATTGTTGTACCTTTAATGTGAATATGAATTTTAATACCTATTGGTTAATCACGTCAAATTTAATACCTAAATATAAAAATTAATAGAAATACCTTGTATTGATAAAATATAGATTCCATGGCTTGTTCATTTCCATACAAGCGGCCTTTTTATCTGGATCATATAGAAAATGCTGTTTGTTATGAAAGTAAGCGAGAAAGTCCAAATAAGAAACAGATGGATCATTGATCGACTTACCCAAGAGACTCAAAATATTAGCCACGGAATTTTGGTTCTCTTTTTGAATCTGTGTGAGAAATGTCAGGAAGATTGGCATTTCCAAAGGATATTTTTGTAAATCTTCCACATCACGATGAGTATGATGTTGTCCATTGGTTGCAAGATCCAAATATAGATTTTCTAATGCTTTTCTACGTTGATATTTGATCATAATATTTTTGAATTCATTTTGGGTTAATTTAATACCATTAGATTTAGCCACTTTTTTAAATTCTTGTTGTAGATTTGTTCGTGTAATGAAAATATTCAACTTTTTCATTAAATGTAATAGGGAATTGAATTCTGAATGATCAGTAATGAGATTGATACCTATTGAATCAATATGACGATAAAACAAACCTAATTCATTTTCCTCATCTAGCGTGGCCAGATGGAATAAGTTTGATATTTCATCATCCATGATTAATAAGAAAGGAAATCAAAGAAATTGAGTATGGTGGAGGATACGTCATTTAGGACAAACAAGAGGGCAAATACAGAACGCGTTAACAAGTAAGACAGAAACTGGCGTACACACAGCGTGACTTACAACAGTTCAAAGACAGGACAAGATGGAATGGTATCGGGTAGTTAAAGTATGGGGGGTAGTCTTGTGAATGAATCGTGGCGTGGGTCATGTGTCTGTGAGTTGATTGGTTGAAGGTCAATTGTGATCACCTATAAATCTAGGGTTTTCATTGTCCTTTCCTTATTCTTTTTCATCCTTCATTCCTGTAATTCATTGATTCTAACATTCTAGTTCATGTTAGCACCAAACCAAAAGTTGGACTTATCCACGTTAGATGAACACTCGCTCCTTTGGGAAAAACATATCGCCACTATTGACAAGAAGAACCAAGACAATATAAACGATGCATTAAAGGTTTGCTGATCTATTCTCATTAGTTAGTCTTATCTGCAATTGGCAAAGACTGATCTAGTTAAAACTCAACCTTACTTGATCAAAGCTCTGCCTTTTATCTTGAATGCATGTGGTGATAAAAAGTCTACCCCAGAAACCCGTGCTAATGCTGAAGAAGCTGTCGCGCTCATCACAAGTGTTATTTCCCCTAACGCTGTCCGTGAAACTCTTCCTCATTTGTTTGAAGCTTTGCATATCAGCAAACGTTTCCAAACTAGAGTAGCTGCTTTGAACGCTATTGCTTCATTTGCTGATCATGCTCCTGAGCAATTGGGACATGCCCTTCCTGATGTCATTCCTCAAGTCTCCCAATGTGTTATTGACTTGAAGAAAGAAGTTGGTGATGCCGCTGAAAAGTGTATGCTTACCATTTTGGAAGTTGTCGGGAACCGTGATGTTGAGCACTTAACACCTGCTATTGTCCGTTCTATCACCCACCCTGAAGAGAGTGATGAATTGATGAATAAATTAGCTGGTGTTACCTTTGTGCAATCTGTGGAATCACCTGCACTTGCTATGGTTACTCCTTTGCTAGTCAAAGGTTTAACTGCCCAAAAGACTGCCACTATCCGTCAAGCTGCTGTTATTATTGACAACATGTCTCGCTTAGTCGACGATCCTTTGGATGCTGCTCCGTTCTTGCCTCTCTTACTACCTGTACTGGAAAAGGCAGCTGATATGATGTCGGATCCTGAAGCACGTAATGTTGCCGAACGTTCTGTTGCTCAATTAAAAACTCTTGATGCTGATGTGCAAGAGGCCGCTGCTCTTCAACAACATATTGATCCTGCCCGTGTACTTAAATCCATTGAAACCAAAATGGGATTAGGTGCCAAAAAAGGTGGTAAAGCTGCTAAAGTGCCTGTGGATGTTAATCATGTATATTTTGCCCACATTGCCAACTTATGTTGCTCCCTCATGGCTATCCGCAAGTTTGGCAAAGAATCCTGGGAAGAAGTTCGTAGTCACTTAGCTGTTGTTGATGAAGCCAAATCCAAGGCCTGTATTGATGAATTACGTAAAGACTGCCAAGCTATGGTGAAGCCATTACCATCAAAGGACGATCAAATGGATGATCCTGCACTTGAACTCTGCAATTGCCAATTTACACTTGCATATGGTACCAAGATTTTATTACACAATGCTAAACTTAAACTCTTACGAGGTGCCAAGTATGGTTTGCTCGGTGGTAATGACTCTGGTAAAACCACTCTTATGAGAGCTATTGCAAATGGCTCTGTTGAAGGTTTCCCTGATCCTTCTGAAGTTAAAACTGTTTTCGTTGAAGCCGATATTCTTGGTGAATTATCCCACTTGTCTTGTGTTGACTATATCATGGCTGATCCTGCTTTACAAGATATGGATCGAGACCAAGTATTGTCTGTCATGGCTAGTGTCGGGTTTACCCATGATGGTAAGGCCAAGCCAACCAACCCTGTGTCTTCCCTTTCTGGTGGTTGGAGAATGAAATTGGCTATGGCTCGTGCGATGTTACAAAATGCCGATATCTTACTGTTAGACGAACCTACTAACCATTTGGGTAATTCTTTTTAATATTAAACATAATTTAGATGTCATTAACGTCGCCTGGGTCAAGAACTACATCAACTCCTTAACCAATGTCACCTGTATCATGGTGTCTCACGATTCTGGTTTCCTCCGAGAATGCTGCACCAACATCATTCAAATCAAGAACCTTAAATTGAAACAATTCAGAGGAAACTTGGATGAATTCATCAAGCATAATCCTGAAGCACAATCATACTTTAACATCAAGTCCTCCAAGTTAAAGTTCACCTTCCCTCAACCAGGTCCTATTGAAGGTATCAAATCTCGTTCCAGAGCACTCATGAAGATGCAAAAATGTTACTTCACTTATCCAGGAAATGATAAACCAACCCTTCATGACATCAATATTCAAGTGTCCATGGCTTCCCGAGTTGGTTGTGTAGGTGAAAATGGTGCTGGTAAATCCACCATGATTAAAGTCCTCACTGGAGAACTTGTTCCACAACAAGGTGATGTGTATATGAATCCAAATGCTCGTGTTGCTTACGTAGCGCAACATGCTTTCCACCACATTGAACAACATTTGGATAAGACTCCTAATGAATATATTAGATGGCGTTACGAAGGTGGTACTGATAAAGAATCTTTGGTTAAAGTTTCTATGGTCTTTACCCCTGAAGAAGAGGCTTTGCAAAAGAAGCCATTTGAAGTCAAAGACCCAGTCAGTGGTAAATTGGTGAAACGTGTTGTTATCGAATGTGTTGGTAACCGACGTAAGGCAAAGAGTGGTGACATGGAATATGAAGTTCGTTTCCAAGGTGAATCTGTCAACTCTAATGGTATCTATATCCCTGGAAAGACTTTGGCTAAACAAGGTTGGGACAAGGCATTAAAGGCCATTGATATGCGTGTGGCTCAAAACTCTGGACTTCAAATGCGTGCTTTATCTTCTGTTAACGTTGAAAAGCATATCAATGAAGTTGGTCTTGAACCTGAATTTGCTTCTCACTCCCGTATGGGTGCACTTTCTGGTGGTCAAAAAGTGAAGGTTGTGTTAGCTGCTGCCCTTTGGAATGAACCGCACATTCTTATCCTTGATGAACCTACCAATTACTTGGATAGAGGTAATTAAATGTTTAGTAGCTTATAAATTAGAATCCCTCGGTGCATTAGCTGGTGCTATTGAAGAATACAAGGGTGGAGTTGTTATTATTTCTCACCACAACGAATTCGTCAAAACTTTGTGTACTGAAGAATGGGTCATGGACGCCGGTCACCTCACTACCAAGGGAGATTCTGGTTGGATGGACCGTCAAGATGATAAGATTAATGATCAACAACAGATTGAAAGTATTGTTGATGCTACTGGTAACACTGTTCAAATCAAGCAAAAGAAGAAGTTGTCTAAGCGTGAAGAGAAGGTCTTTTTGAAGAATCTTAAAGCCAAGATTGATAATGGAGAAGACTTGGACTCTGATGAAGAATCATATGCACAAGAAAAGGGATTGTTTTAAGGATTGAATGCTAATTTTGAAATTAATTTTTATAATATTCATCTCAATAAACACACTTGTCATTAGCATTAATTATTACTGGCCCAATTTCATTGATTTATCCATCCTACTTTGATTGGTTGGTATTCATTTACGTATCCAACTTTTTTTTTTTTTTTTTGATACAATGCCAAAAGACCGAACAAATACAACCAACAATTCAACATCAAGAGCTGCTGGACCGTTGTTCGATAAAAATTTGGGTCAGCATATTTTGAAAAATCCTTTGGTAGTGAATTCAATTATTGAAAAAGCAAACTTGAAATCAACAGACACTGTTTTAGAAATCGGACCTGGAGTAAAATGAAATACATGTTAATTTTTAGACTGGTAATGTAACAGTTAAGATATTGGAAAATTCCAAATCCGTAATTATGATACCTATGCTGAACAATTAGACTTTTGCTGTTGAAATGGATCCTCGTATGGCTGCTGAATTAAGTAAACGAGTTCAAGGAACACCATTACAAAAAAAATTACAGATTATTGTGGGTGATTTTTTGAAAACTGATTTGGTAAGAATTTCAATCAACAAACTTGTTTACTGTACTTGGAATCATTGTCATTAACAATTCATTTTATTATCTTTATGTATTTCTATTACTAATTCTTGTTTTAGCCTTATTTTGATGTTTGTATCTCTAACACTCCATATCAAATCTCTTCTGCTTTAGTGTTCAAATTACTTCGTCATCGACCTTTGTGGAGAGGTTTGAATGAACTTCATGATTGATTACTTTTTTGTAGTTTCGATTCTTATGTTTCAAAGAGAATTTGCATTACGATTGGTTGCCAAACCTGGTGATTCACTCTATTGTCGCTTATCTGCCAATGTTCAATTGCTTGCTAAAGTAGACCACATCATGAAGGTTCAAGTTAAAGTTATCTTATCCAATAGGTTGGTAAAAATAATTTTAGACCACCTCCAAAAGTTGAATCAAGTGTTGTTCGAATGGAACCAAGATACCCTCCGCCTCCTGTATTTTGACTTAACCATTCTAATTTTAGGTTGATTTTGATGAATGGGATGGTTTACTACGTATATTATTTAATAGAAAAAACAAAACTGTCTCATCTTCTTTCAAATCTACACCAGTTCTGGAAATGTTGGAACATAACTATAAGACAATAGCTTCATTAAATGGACAAGTAACTTACAATTGAACGATTAATCACGACTTAGATTGTTCCTGATGAATTTAACATTAAAGAAGAAATCAATAAAGTTATTGAATCATCTGGATTTGATCAACAGCGACCAGCAAAAATGGATAATGATGATTTTCTATTGTAATTTAATTACTTAACACTTTCAGATTACTCTCTAAATTTGTTGAAGCTGGGTTCAGATTTACAGCGAAATAATCTATCTAATCTAATCATTCAAACATTCTCAATTTTACTATCAATTAATAAAGTTCCAATTGAAATTTTGTGTATCAAGTTTTATTGTTGGAAGTTTAGCCATTGTATTTAAGTCAAAGGTACAACTATAAATCTATTCCAGTATTACCCTTTGACAGTGAATCAGAGACTGTGAATGATTGGTCAAGGAAACTCATGATGCTATGTCTCAAGCCCGCAAGGATATCAAAACCGTTTGCCATGGCAAAAAGAAGGTTCAATAAACTATCAATGTTTTATTATATTCACTTTCTTTACGTTCTTTTAGTAGGGATTCATTTTCTTCATGAAATTGAATTATTCATTATTTTAAGATCAACTTATTCGCGTTCAGTGTTCAACTACTGTAGTCAAGAATGAGAAACTAATATGACATTTCTTGTAATGGCACTGTGATAGTGAGTCATCATAAATATGTTGTAATAGAATGAAGGAAATCGATCGTTTATAAATGTGTGTTATATTTTCCCACTGACCAGAGTCCATGACTTTTAGTTTGTATTTATTCTTCGCACAACAAAAACTTTATATTTAGGTAGATAAACTTTTGCGTATCTAAAATACATGTAGTCTGGGAAGAAACATGTAAATTTGACTGTACTTATTTAGATCCTGCCTTGATTACACATATCTAGAAAAAATGAAAGAATAGTAAAGATTTGCTATATCAGAAAAGTAGAATGAAATAATCAATCAATTTGATGTTATGAATTTTTATTCATAACTAGTCTCGATTTCTACTAAAACAACTGATGGATCTAATCATTGCTCGGCAATTATCCCAATATCTTCCAAAAACGCTTCGAGAACTGCCCTCTTCAACACCTTTTCTTCCTTCTGTAGGCAATACTGGTTCTGGTAACAG
>MU621485.1:1689-14257 GCA_025399215.1 Globomyces pollinis-pini | reverse complement strand
GGAAGTTCCAACTCGTAATAGACAGAAAAAGGTTAGGAATGATAATCCATTTGTTCAACCAGAAGGATTTGAATTTTGATGAATACCATCGCATTACCAAATCATATCTTTTAATGTTGAATGATGTACTTGAAATGAAAATAAAATCAATTTTTGGTGTCGATACCAAACAACCATATGTTGGTTCCTATAATCTCTCACACTATTTTGACATTGTAAATAGCGTTCTATAATACTCATAAACACCACAACATCAGCAATGTGGCCAAAGATACATCTCACACAATGTGGGTCCTTTATCCAGAGTTGCCATACCAACAATAACTGTTGGAGTGCAATTGTTGGGATATTGCACAGCGTTTCTCAATCCGTCTCTTCTACC
Organism: Globomyces pollinis-pini; assembly: GCA_025399215.1. Taxonomy (NCBI): domain Eukaryota; kingdom Fungi; phylum Chytridiomycota; class Chytridiomycetes; order Rhizophydiales; family Globomycetaceae; genus Globomyces; species Globomyces pollinis-pini. Next base: position 13,875 of record MU621485.1, on the reverse strand, counting down.
AAAGTGGTGAAGGAATGATTTTGTATGGAAAAGTATTCAAACCTGATCGGCTTAGAATGACATTAAATTCGTAATTTCTTTGTTCAATAAGATTTTTGACTGTATTTCCCCTTGAACAGTTTAAAATTTGTTGATCGGTGGTCAGTTGTTCTTTATACGTATAGAACCACTCAAGTTAGCACAGTAGTTTACAATATTATAAGTTTATTAAAGTATATATATAAAACAATAGATCAAGGAAATTGAATGAAATGTGGATGAAGTACCGACTCATTCAAGTTTGAAGTTTGATCAAACAAACGTTGAGAATAGTCTGTTAAATCCGAAGTGTCAAAAGGTAGACAAGTAGTAGAATAGTCAGTTGGAAAAGTATCATGGAAAGATACTTCAGTTGGATTAGGTGATACACCTCTATAAACATTCAATTCTGTTGGATTTAAAAATTGATTTTGACTAAAGTCGATTGGATCTAAAAGTTGGTTGATAAAACTGTTTGAGAGTGTCATTGGGGGAGTTGGAAACCCAGAATAGTTATCTTCAGTCAATCTACTGTTCATTGTTGTATTCTGTATTGGTTCATTAAAAGTAGTAAAGAAATCTAATGTATCTAAACCACTATGCATTGGAAGAGAAGTTGGTTCCATAATGGGTAGGCCATTCACAGATATAGGTGATGTATTTACAATTCCATCATCTAATTGTTGAATGGGTGGTGAAGTGGGAGGTCTTGACAGATTGAAAACTCCAAAATTGGAATCAAAATCCGAGTTTGTTACAGTAGGAGAAATAGAATTGATGGATTGCAAGGAAGGAGACAGGATTTTTCGTTTAGCTTGCTTTCTACTTCCTTTCTTGGTTTTGGACTTGACTACTACTCCTAACTGTGGATCTTGTTCCATATTTAATTTTTTCAGATGATAGTGATAATGCTGCAATGATTAGTAAGGATAAACAAGTACCTGTCGCATATTATCTTTTCTTGAAAAGGCAGAAGTACAGTCGGGAATAGGACAAGCATGAGCTTTCTCTCCAGTGTGTATTTTAACATGTCTTGCTAAATGCCCACTATGATTAGTGAATATTCTATTTCATACGTTGTTGTGAAGCTTTTATTACATCCAAAGGCTTTACAAGGATATCTATAGTTGGATGCCATGCTTAAAAATTTAATTTAAAAAAAGGAGTTCATTAATCGATCAATTCGTCGTTATTTATTCACTTTTGGTTGGTCATGTTTTGTGACAAATTAACCAAATTTGTTTAGTCGCGTGCCCGTCATGGTACCACCACTAGTCTATTGATGTTTCAGATTTCAAAAGTCATGACGTGAACAAAAGACGAATAGCTTCAATCATAGTCAAAAAGGAATGATTGATAATGGATGATCTAGTTGATCAACGTTGTTGAGAAGAATGGTTTGATGTGATCGGAAATCTCGAGTTACTGATCATTTGAGGTGCCATTTACCTTGTAATTAAACCAAAAAAATATTTGTTCACCTAAAACGGCCGAAAGAAGAAAGGTAATGCTACAACAAAAGCAATATGCTTGTTTATTAAATTGTGCTGTTCTATCATTAGTTGATAACCAGAATGAGGTACATTATAACGAATTTGGCAACCAACATTGTTACCCCGCGATGTCTTTTACCAAGTCATGTTATAAGGTTTTGCATGGTACAATGTCTATTGTCTTTGGAAGCAAAGAGAGGCTGAAATCGAATTGGTTAGTTGAAAATCCCGGATGAATCTGTAGAATACCTGAAACTGGACCTGAATAGGTACTCCCTTTAGTTCGCTAACTATTCATTCAATCTTCAACATTTGAAATCTTGCGAGATTTCTGTTCATAAGATATTTAAAGATTAAATACGAAATCAAGATCAACAGATCATATTTCAAGTATGCTGACTGTTTGATCAACAACCAATCTGAGATTCAACCTCCACAAAAAATCGTAATGCTCTAGAACCTCAAATCAAATCTAGATGAAACGTGACTTTGAAAAGCTTTATGGCGGACCAAATGTCAAAGAGTTGGTGTAATGCAATACATGTTTCGGTCACTTGATCAGCAGTTTGAGACTGTTTAGTCACAAAATGAGTCCCTTGTGATAAAGATTATCAATTATTATTCCGTGATCAAAAATCAGAGTATAATATCGACAATGAATGAATAAAGATTTTAATTAAACAAGGTGGATTCCTTTTGGGGATTACACAAATGAAAGTCAAGACAGAATGGGTTTAATTAACCGTTCTTTATGTGGGTCTCGACTTTGTCGTTTTTGGTTTAGTGTTCTCCTTATCGGATATTCTATTGGGAGGTTCTCTGTATCAGATAGCGCACTAAACTTTCATAAAGAAACAATGACAAGTTCCAAAATAGTTTTGTTCAAATCAACACATCAAGATCTAACTAATCACGTAGTGTATTTTTTCACCATCCTTTAGTTTTCTGGGATTGCTCTTTATGAATGCAGGAATAGTTTATTAAATATCATGTTGTGACAACTATTATGAAGAAATAATTTCATTCTTGGTGAGAATTAGGTACAGTGGAGAAATAATTCCTGTTGATGAAACAACTCCAAATTTGGTAAATTAAAAGTTGATCGGATGCATTTGAAGGGTCAAATACAAACTGTCAAGTGATACTCAAGATGAATGCGATTGATTGTTTATGGTGATTGATTTAACGAATAGATTTGGTCCAAAACTTGTCTTGACATGTATATTTTTTTTTGGAAAATTGTAGTATCTTTATCAGTAGCTGGATAAGGGGCTATTAAAATCATTGATATAATTTAAATGTAATCGGTTGATTTTGATTATGAAATCAAGAATACTTCGCCCCTGCAAAGACAATATTTACTTACATTTTACTTTCGATACATATTTTATTAAAGATATTTGAATAGAAGATTTAGTTTTTTTATTAAAGATATTTGAATCGATAGCAATTCAACGATCAATGAAAGAAAAATGCCAGATGGTTTGATCAGGATCGCGACTTTGCCGGTTCCAAGAGATCTGAACCGTTCGAGATCCCAAGAACAGGGGCTATCACATATCTCATCGCAGCTAATTGTTTATCCACCTCGTCAAAGTTAACTGGGATTTTACAGATTCAGATTCAACTTCAATGTATTCATAGTATGTTTGATCAGATCATTAAAATATCTCAAAGATTAGTGTAGTATCTCACATATTCTAAGGTAACAATACACAGTAATCCTTGAGTCAAATCAAGACATGAATTGAAAAAATGAATAGAATCGGAAAATCAGTGAAGTAGGCTGAATGAACGATTGCGGACCAACTGTTATCACTTGTGATTGACTTAACATTGAACAGATACATGGCATATGTTGATACATTAACCACCAGCCCAAATGAACCCATAAAAGGCATGTCAGTTATGGAAATACATTTAATTCCATATTTGATAAAAGACAAATTTTTTGGGTTAATACAAAAAACCTTTTTGAATTTATTGCTATAGTAAAAACATTTGTTAAAAATAAAGTAAGGAAATCAAGATTTCATAAGCGATTGATTTACGTAATCAGGATAAGAGTGTGTTCTTGATGATATTTACCACCTTCCAAATGTTCCCTTGCGAATCGTTTAAATCGTTCAGTTTGATGATAGGTATTCTTTAGTTTCAATTCAGCATCCCAGGTAGATAAACTCTGTGTTTTGGCAACTTCTCTGATTTGTTTACTCCATTCAATTCCACATCTCTATTGAATTAATGTGGATAATACTTACATTGCATAAACCCCTAGCACCTGTTGGGCCCTTTCGCCATTGAGCAGTTTCAAGAGTTCCACACCAAGTACATTGGCCAGGAGATAGGGTAATATTCTTGGTTACTTTCTGCCTCTTCATTGGTTTTGATTTCTTATTTGGAGAATTGGTATTTAGAGAGACAGACGAGGTAGGTTCCAAAGTTGATAATTGGTTTGAGACAATGCTTTCTAATCCCAATGAACAATCATCTGAAGGAGAAGTAGCATCCGGAGTTAAACAGATTGGAGAAGCTTGTTTAACATCAATCAAATGAATCAAAGAAGTTGAAGTCACATTTAAGATATCCACATTAAGTTTATAAGTAGTTTCTTGAGGTTTTGAAGGAGAGTTCAGCTTTAAAGAGAATATGATTCCTCTCTTGTTTTTGATTGACACAGGTCTTGTTTTTGTTGGGGCCATTCTTAATTCGATGAATTCAGTGGTGGTTTTGGTTTGAATTTCTTTGGCGTTCGCTTTTCTTTTTCCATTCTTTTTTCTCTGATCTTGATAGCCACCCAAACTATCCACGTCATCAACTCCTCTGTCTGTTGTTACTTTCTTTGTATTCGGTCGGTTGTTACTTGAATTCGTGTCATAAGCTGTTTATTGACTATCTGGTCTGTTTTTTTTTGTTGGGATGATTTGTTGTTGATCAATCTTATTGACAAACTCGTTATTCATGTCAACTGTTCTGATTATGCAAATTTTTCAATGATTGTTTAGATTTACTTGTTTATCTATATTACAGTTATCAACCTTCAAAATGTTCATCTATCTTCAATGATGTCTTATCAGAGCATCCGTTGCATATTATCTGACAACCATCATGTCAAAGATGGATGCATGATTGTACAAGGGCATTCTTCAATAATGCGCATATATCAAACATGGGGTCATACTGGAAAGAGTTAATTTTACAAAACATACTTTATTGATTTTTAACTTTTTTGAAACAAACGATGTTATTAGTGGGTTTAATTCACAATACTAATATAATCGGGTCTGGATATTTTGCCTTCACGAATCAACATCATTTCAGCAACTTTAGGTCCAACATGATGTTCAGATCCACATTGTCGAACCATTTTTGACCATTCTAGCCCACATGCATTACATAATGTACGAGAACCTTTAGGACCTTTTCTCCATTGTGCAGTTTTGTTTGTTTGACACCAAAAACAGCTTATAGAGGACTCCACATAGGTTAATTTTCGTTTACGTCCTACAGTTTTCTCTTTCTTTGCTTTCAATGGGCTTCGTGGTGGGCTCCTAGAACCTTGGTCATTGTTAAGTCTGATGGGCGGTAATGTAAAATAAGGTTCTGGCAACAGATATGGAGATGGTAACTTTGCAGAATTATTGTAAGATTGATATCCAACTGCAGTAGGAGATTGAATAGGACTGGGTAACTGTATAGGTATTCTGTCCTTTAAGGAACTGGCAGTTACATCCAACACCGTTGAAGTAAGATTAAACACTCTTGAGTTTTTGTTGGTGTCTAATGAAGGTAGTGTGGGGGTAAATGGTTTCTTATCAGATTGATCTGCAACTGTTAGTGGGGGAGACATTGGCGAGTCTTCAGGGTTCACCAAGTTAGATAAATGTAGAGGATTAGGAGTCTTGAAATAGAATCTATCTAAAGCAGGACGAGCAATTTTAGTTCTAGGAAGGGACGGAGCTAAAGAGAAAGAGAAAGTGATTCCTTTGCGGTTACGAACAGAATCTTTAGATTCCGGAATAGATTTTCTAGGGGCCATAGTGATATACTAAATTAATTTTGAGATTTATAATGATGCCTTTATATGAAAAAATGAGGACAAATTTAGTGCGCTTAGACAGGCCTTTGTAACACACACGTTTCAAGATAAATCAAATCAAAACCAATACTTTAACTAGTAGTAAAGGTAGTGGATTCCAACCAGTTTAATTTTTACAGGAAAGAATAGATTTTTCAAAGGACTGTTAATATACTGTTTAATAGTTGAAATTGAAGGTAAACATGTGGGTTTATGATAAGGTAAAACGTGGTCATGTTGTCACACGCTGGAGATGAAAGAAAAAATTGAAAATATTTTCTTGAAAATTCCCTGATTAAGAATTGAAATTAACTAGATTGAGAATGAAACATCAAAATGATAAAATCAAAAATCTTATTCAAATTCTTCTTCCTAATAATAATAATTAAAAAAAAAAATATAAAAACGTTCATGAGCGGAGTTGAAAAGGTCTTGGTGTGTGTTGTGCTTTCGTAATCTATTGTTGGTTACCCCCACGTTTTTACTACCATCCTTTTGGAGGTTTCCAATTTGTCTAGATTTTGTACTGAGACCCACTATGATACTACAGCCAAAAAATATCATTATCCATTCAAATTATCGAGTTTCTTTCAATAATTATGCCGAAGGATGTACGATGATTTAATGACACTGTTCAAGGGTACTCTATGACAGAAGTCATTTCTGAACTGTACCATTCAAAAATCAAAATATCTCAAAAACAAACATTATATTGACATGAAGGTCGCTTCATTCACTTGAAATATGGATCACATTCTTACACTGGGACTGTTTATTTTCAGCTTTATGCTACTATTTTGGATATTGATCGCTGTAGGAACACGGATAACTCAAATGTTCAAGAAAGATACTCTCGGTGTTCATTGGAAAGATCGATGCGGGAGAAAAGTAACAAAGATCACCACACGTTGGCCAATCAATGACATACAAGTCAGTAGAAAGGGAATCGATATTGAAAGAGGTTCAGGAGTTGATTGGTGAATGTAAGAGAGTATCTTTTTAGTTGTTCCTTATATTTATTCAATTTGTTGTATGGAATAAACCACAAAATAAACGTTTTGACTGTATTGGCCTTCGGATATGTTTTGTATTAGAATCTAAGATTGAACATGTATGTAAGGTTGAATATCCTTGTTGAATATCTTCAGTATCTGATCCCCCCACAATGAAAAATTCGGTGTTACAAAACTTAAATGACAATAACCTAGACACTACATTAACTAGGACATGATATGAATCCACATAAAAATAGAGTCTTTGATAACATTGATCTGTAAATAATGGCAGTAACACCAAGATTTAGGTTTTTGATTGATTGTACGATGAGTTGTCATTCTTGTGACCAAACGTTCTTTCTGTTGTACTTTCTGCATTGTAAAAATGTGATGTCTATGCTTTGTTCTTTGATAAGAGTAAATCTGATTGACTAATTCCATCCCTTATAAACTATTTATATATTGTAATGGCGAAAGCATGAAATAAATCCCAAAAGCCAATCAGTGAATGACTGATTTTAAAGGAAAACAATTATGGTCAAACCATGTGGTTTAACCAGTTCAAGTCTTACAATAAAACAAACCACTGTGAATGATGAGATGATTCATTACATGACGCAATTCATGTGGAACTCACTTGAAAATCCAAACATTACACCATCTCATACCTTTTGATTTGATTTGATACTGAAAGAAAAGGAAGGAAATTCCAAGTTGGTTTTCAATTGAAAAATTTCACCATTCAATTTCACTGATGACAGAGTAATCAAAAAAACAATTTAACATCCCAGATCCACTTCAATAAATGTCCATCCTACTGCAGTCAATGAAACTAATGATGTTGATATGGTAGATGGAACTACTAAAATCACTTTACATGCAGATTACTTTCGTCCTTGTAATAGGGGAAACAAATTAAGAGCAGCATTAGATGCTTACTGTAGTCCCACTCGTCCAACATTATGGCCTAGTCATGATGAAGAAACCGAGGTTTGTTTTGTTTTGTTGATTTGGTAGTTTATGAATATTGGAAAGAGACGTGCAATTGTACGAAGGAGATATCAACGATCTCAATACCAGGGAGAAGAAGATCCTTATGCGGATATCCAGATTCAAGGTATTGTACTCACAAATCCCATTACAACTAACTCAAATTAACTCAAACTAAACTGAAAACCAAGTTCCAATCAATGTCTTGTACATTTAAAGATAACTAATCTTCTAATTGTTCTTTTTTCTTCAATTAATTTTTCATAGATATTTGGCAATTACCAGAAAAGTATGAAGATCTACTACATATTGAACCTATCAAAGATACCTTCAAATCCAGACATTTACAACTCCTATCTGAAGAACTAATGCAAATAATTGAGCAATACGCTTCATTCTATCGAAACATATTACAACTAGGACGTATTTTATTGAACGATGATCCTGATAAATTTGACTTGTTTAAAACAATGGATCCAGCAGATTTGATTAAATGTCTACAGGCAACAGAGGTTTGGATATTTTCACATTTTGATTGATCTTTAGGAGTTGACGGCTTTAATCAATGAATATATGGAACGATTGAGTGATATTAGAAGGAAATTAATCAAATCTTATCTACAAAAGAAACAGTTGGCCATAAAGTTGAATATCTGATAATCTTTTTTGATAATAAATTGCTCAGAGATGATGGTAGATAAATATGAATAGTTGACATTCAAATATCAGTCGATTTATTAATCAGATGTATGATTTCCGTGTAGATTAACGTGATGTTAATATCCAGTTAAACAAGAAGGTCGGCTTTTTAATTTTGTTCAAGTGACCTGACCAAGTAAAACGAATTGTTTCAGAGACTCGAAATTCATTATGAGTTTATGTGATTGAGAGGTAGTTCAACTATTTCTCACGTGTATATTCAACATCCATCATCGATAATGGTAACTTTTTATTGATTTTATCATTTGTCCGCAAATGGCTTCAATCTATGATGAAAACCAAAGAATCTGGTGAAATTTTACATGTCGGACCATTTACTATTGAAAGTTTTGGTGTTGATATTGAATGGTTACAGGTAACAGAGTGGGAAAGAATAAAAATACTCTTGGATGCGACCTTAAAAAAAAGCTTTCTTAAAACCAGTGCCATTGTGTGACGACATAAACCTTGTGTTTCAAAAACGATTGTTGAAAATTGCAATGATGAACCAATCTTGGTGAGACCAAAAAAAGAAAACACCGGGATTTGATACGCGATTAGATTCAATACCAGTACTTGACATCATTACAACTATAGGTCTCGAACAATTTCCCAATTGCTGTTTCACGTCGAGTCATATTACCATCAATTAGGAAATAGCCACCTGATTTGGTTGTAGTGAAACTGAATTAACATCCACACCGGAACCTTATCTTTAAATCTACTTTTGAACCCATTCATCTTTAATACTACCAATGGCTCCAATTAAAAAACCTCCACTTCCTCTGGCTATCGTTAGAAATAAGCTAGGAATCACATTCTCATTTAATTTGATTCCATCTGCCAAATCTTTGCATGCATCTGATAGTGATAGTTCGATATATCTTGAAACCCCTAACGTTGATATTGACCATTCATCATATCACTTGGAACCTGCCGTTCATAACGTAACTTGCATTAGCTTGGTACGTAGGATGAATCGTATGAAGAGTCATGCAAACAAGACCAAATCATTGGATCGAAAGAATAAACTACCAGTGGGTAGAAAACGTAAAGTTGCTCAATTATCTGCTACTCCTGGTGAATGTATCTGGTAACAATTCACCCTTTTTTCATCTTCAGGTGTGGAACTCATAAAACTGCTCAATGGCGTAAAGGTCCAACTGGAGCCAGAGGCCTATGCAATGTAAAAATACCATTCAATTCTAATTCAATTGTACATTATCAAATCAAAATCTTTATTCATCCTATTAACTCATTTAGCGATGTGGGATTGAATGGGCCAAACAGATCCGAATTGAAGCTAAAAACAGTGGTGTATCGAATAATGAAGCTGAAGATATCTTGATTGAATTATACAAATCTGGAAAAAAATTCCAAAAGTATAAGAAATATTCATCTAATGATTCAAATAATGGTTCACAGGCCGGTGATTCAACTCAAATGAGTGATTAACCATTTCTACACATTCATTTTCTTTATTTACTATTGTTTCTTTTTAGTTATACACGTTATTGTTTTTCTTAATACATTACTGTTTCTTTTATAATGTTTGGTTGTCATATATTCACATAATGAATAGATTTGAAATAATAGAAAGTTATTTGAATATGATAAACGTATCTTACGTATCTTGAAATGTTTGCAATCACTAAAAGGCATGATGAAATCGCGTCAAAGTTTGTTCAAACAAATCACTGAATGTCATTTCCACACATTGTTTTAAAAGCAACAACTACAAGCAATTTAAAAATATCTAGTAATGATAGTGCGATAGCAGGAGTTGAAGATCCAGCATATCTTATTACCTCAAAGAAAGTAATTGTCCAATTAACGTTAATATTAGTTACCTATTGTACAATTATCCAGATTATTAGAACAATTAACGACTCTTTCAACATATTCACAAGATTTATTGACAAGTATTTATACATTTGTTGATGAGTTCAAAATTGTAGGTTTAACCAATGATTCAATTAAAATATCAAATCGAATTCATTCCATCAATTCAAGAATAGATAAATTAATGGATAATTATCCTAATTTTGAAAGGAATGTTCAAAATCAAGAACAAAAATCGTATCAACCACCCAGTAATGAATTCTTGTCTAATGAATTTCAAATTATAGAAATAATATGGAACTCCAATAATACTATTCAAAGCAATTTTTTTACAACTCATAGTCGACCAAAATTCATTAACGATTTATTTGATTTATGTTCACCTATTCCACCTCTAACAGATCTAGATAAATTTAGACAAGATGGACTTTCATGTAGAAAAGTATCACGATTCTGATTTCAAATCTAATTCTGTTAGTTATTTTCATATCCAGATTTTTTTGTAGAAGAATGGAAAGTATTGATACGAAAGCATGAAGAAGAAAAGAAATTAAAGAGAAAGAATAGACTCAACAATGATAAATTAACAAATGATATCATATCTAGAACTAGTATACCTGTTCAACCTAACGCTCATACCATTGGACATTCATCAATGAATCAACCTAAACAACCAAAAACTAGATTAGAAAAATCAAAAAGTACTTCTTTAGGATCTATATTGAATCGTACAAGTGATATATTTGAAAAGCCTTCTCGAGTTGGATCAAACAATAATGTACAACCTCCTATTCCACCACCACCTCCTCCTCCTCCTATTGTCAAAATACACAACTCGTTACAATCAAAGAATGCTACAAATGAAATCATTCCACTAACAGAATCTCCTTTACAGACACAAGTCATCATTTCAACTATACCAACAAAGAAAATAATTCCATCCGATCGAAGTAACCTATTAGGAGAAATAAGATCAAAACAAGTATTTATTCATATTCTTACAGTTTTTAGTTTGTTTTAAAGAAAGTTACAAGACTGGAACCAAAACAAATCAAAAATACAAATGATGTTGCAGAAATACTAATGAGAAGAGCATTAGCTCTCAAAGATAGTGACAGTGATTTAGGTAAACATCTTTGAATTCATTATAGAAAATGATCCTGATGATGATGATTGGCGTTAGTGTCTACACATATGTTATAATATATATATTAATTATTAAACTATTGGAATACAGACCAATGTTGCATTAAACGCGGTCTGTTGTCTTTACAGAGATCAATACAATATTTCTTGGTGAAATGTGGTAATCGAAAAGATTCATCAAATAAGTTTGATCATAATTTGATTCAATTAATTGATTATACCTATCCAACAGTATAAATGATTCAAGTGAATTTGAAAGTATACTTTTAACAAAAGATATATAAAGCAGTTTGCTTAGATTCGAGTTTTGATCACTTTGTGTTATATGGTTCAAATTAATCGAATACTGTTTTTGGATAGCATCAAGATATTCTTGAAAAGTTGTTGAACGGGACACTTTGATTGACTTTAAATTCATTTTAATTCCATAATTCTTTTCATATTCATTGATTGCGGGTTGGATAGTAGAACGAAATGATTGAGTTTTCCAAAGCTGTACTAACCTTTCTCGTTCAAACCCAACAAATGTTTGACATGCCAATTTCAACTCTTTGGTTGTCATTTGAAGACTTGAATTCTTTAATATTTTACTTTTTGGAAATGTGGTCGTATCTAAAGAATTATGAGTTGATGAATTACCAATTGAATGATAACAACAACCTACTGAAGCTAAAACTTGATTTGATCTATTGATTGAAAACATTCAATCATTGTTGTTGCTGACAATTCACCACATGCATGCAATCCAGTTAGTAAACAATTGACCCTTTTCAAGTCCAAATCAAACTTTTCCAATGATTTTGTTAAAATATCCTTGAAATTGTTTTTATCTATAAAGTCCGTTATATGAATAACATTATGATTTATTTTAAGTTTTTCGGCATTTGATTGTGATTTACATGTCCTCATCTGATCACATTCGATT
>MU621483.1:0-14284 GCA_025399215.1 Globomyces pollinis-pini | reverse complement strand
CATCCATCGATTGGAAGTCGCAGTGATTGTGAAGTTGAAGTAGTATTTGGACCATTATACACATCATTTGCTCCTGATAGTGTTTAAACTAAATTAAAAATCATGTCAAAATTGACCTGCCAATTCAATTTATTGTTGTTAAAAACCATAATGTAGATTTGACTGTCCAATAAATTTTGTAACTGTACCATTCTATTGATCCATTTGTGCTGCTCCTAAAAAAAATAAGGGGGTAGGAGAAATATGCGGTGCTTTTCGAGAATGCGGTGCTTTTTGCGTAGTGTGTGCTTGAAATCATACATTTCTAGTATTTAATATTCCTCGTAAAATAAAGCGAAATGCTTGGATGGGCGTTTGGTTTTCTTCACGTTGGAAAACGGTTTGACGCGAATTTATATTGGATGGATTATCCATCCAATAACCAATATCCATCATGGATATTGGTCTGATTCAACCATCGATTGGAATCCGTAGTGTGAAGTTGATTTTGGACCATTATACATGGCATTTGCTCCTGAGAGTGTCTAAACTAAATTAAATAGAAATAAATATCCAAGTGACTTGCCAATTTCAATTTATTGGTGTTAAAAACTGTAATGTAGTTTGGATGTACAATACATCGTGTAACTGTACCATTCTATTGATCTATTTGTGCTGCTACTCCTAAAAAAAATAAGGGGGTAGAAGAAACATGCGGTGCTTTTCGAGAATGCGGTGCTCTTTGTTTAGTTTGTGCTTGAAACCATACGTTTCTAGTGTTTTTAAACAGTATAAGAATATTAAAATATTCTTAACAAACTAAAGCGAAATGCTTGGATGGTCGTTTATCTTTTTGGTCTTTCATGTCCATTACTTTAGCAATTGTAATGCACAAATAACGATTCCAATTGATGATCGTCAATTCGAAATCAGAAACTCTTACGAATTCTTAAAACTTCCTGTTCACATTTATACATCGGCTTGCAAAATGTTGGCAGTTCAGAATTCCTATTGTGGAAAATTCATGCCAGAACAATCCGTTCAATATCTTTCTACTGATACCTATCATTTCAATGGTAACATATCTGTCCAAAACACTCTTACCGTTAACTATCAACCACAAAATTTAACAAATGAATTGATATTCGTTAATAATCTAACACAAACATTGAAGAAGGGGTTTAACTTGGATAGAGAGATATCAGATCACTTCAACTCAAGGTTACAAAATCATTCTGCAATTTTGAACATTGCAAACAATAGACTCTATTTAATGGGAGTTTTGTTTTCTATCAACGATATAGGCCAATTCATATATGTCAATGCATTGATTACAAACTCTACAAGTCAGTGGTTCGTACGCGATAAGAAAGACAAAACCAAATCTGAACTTTTTCAAGTACAAGAATACTTTGTTACCAAAACTGAAAACTATCTCAAATTAAATGTGACATCAAAATTCGACATTATTGTGAACAATATCAATTTGTATCGACCTTACACTGGAATATCCATTTCAATTAAACATGGTCAAGTTTTTAGGTACCAAAAGTGTAAACCACCAGATTATTCCAAACCACCAGATTATTCCAATTTAATATCTACCGTTTCCGCACTGACACTGTTGGGCATTTTAATCTATCTGATTGCAAAGAATCTTCGTCCACCACAAACCATAATCGAAATGAAAATATTAAATGATGATGCGTTGAAGTTGAAAGCAGAGGAATTTTTCGAGAAGTATCCTATAGGATCTATTGAATCAAGAGAATTGGAGAAAGTCACGGCTTTGCTCCCTCAAACAATGGTTGATCATGTCCTTGCTATTTCAATGATTCCTCCTCGAGAAATAGCTGATTTTGATTGCTTCGGTGATATGTTTCCAGTAGTTGAAATTGGAGAAATCGATGACCAATCAGGATCTCAGATGGTAACATTCACAGGTGGTGTAGAGTGCAATGTACAATGCAATTCTGCACTCGTTCCCAGATTATTAGATACATCAATACATAATGATTCATTGGAGAATGATCAACTTCCACCTCCAGCTTTCAATTCAATAGGGTCCAGAGATGCACCATTAGAATGTTTTTATCAAGTGGGGATTGTTACATTAGAAGAAAACAAACCAAATTTGGCTATAGGATTTGTAACAGGGTTATATCCACCATTCCGACTACCTGGGCTATGTGATAAGTCAATTGCATTTCACTGTCAAGACAGTACTGTACGATTTTGTGGAGAGACTGTTCTATTCCCCGAAATTGAAATCTATGAAGGAGATATACTTGGTATTGGTTACTATCTTCAACCTCCTACTGAAATTGACACCAACCCAGACTCAACACTCAAGAATGTGCACTTTTACTTCACGTTTGAAAAGAAACGGTATGAACGTGAATTTATATTGGAGAATATGGATACTACATTGATTCAACCATCGATTGGAAGTCGTAGTGGTTGTGAAGTTGAAGTAGTATTTGGACCATTATTCACGTCATTTTCTCCTGAGAACGTGTCTTAGAAATATAAACAGTTACAAAATCAACATTTTAATTTGTTCACTTTAAGTTTGTTCAATTGTGATCCTAACCCTAACTACCATCGTAACCCTTACAAATTAGTAAAAAGTATAATCTGCATAATTAGTAAAAAGTTTAATCTGGACAACTAATAAATTGTGCATAATTATCAAAAAGGTTAATCTTGAAGTATATAAAAGGATTCGTATTTATTGAATCCATTACATAGTAAATTCATTGCATCAACATAATTAATCCTTTACATCTGCTTCATCAACAGCAATACGACCATAATTAGAATCTTTTTCTTTCCTATCAAAGTATTGACCTTGTTGACAAGTATAGCTAGGAGGACGAAAATCTTCCTCATCACAAAGACTTTCAGCATAACTGATAGCATTATTTAAATCGTTGAATATTCCGTAAATGTTTACACTAAATTCTTTACGATAATCCCAGTACATGTAAACTACATACATTTTCAATAAAAAAATATTCTAATTACTTTCACTTGCAGATCTCGGTGGCCCGGATCGAAATGGAAAGTCCTGATCCAACAACAGTAGGACAGACTGTAAGGTTGTCAGAGTAAATTCTAGTTTACTACAAAGTATCCAAAAAGATTGAAGGATTTAAAATGGTCGGATGGATACAATTATTTGTCTGGCTCCAAATTGTTTGTGGTCTACCAAACCAACCAGTAACAGATACTAGCCAGCCAACTGCATCCATTTACTTGACCAACAATTACCCATTTTATGTATACAAGTCTTCTTTCCTACCCAGCGAAACCATTAAAAGTCTTTTGGACCAAATCATCAATGTCAACAATACCATGGATTCCATTCAAATTACTTCATTACACTCAGAGATTCACTTATTGGCTGGTGAACTTTTGTTCAATGGAAATCTATCAATTCCACAGTCATTAGCTGTTCAGTTTGAGACTTCAAATGCCCTAGAATTTCAAAACAATGTAAATAACTTGAACCAATCAATTCAAAATGGGTTAAATGTAGATAGAAATGTATCCAACTTGATTACCAACATTTTACAGTCACCGAATACTTTGTTGGACTTCCAAAATCATTCTCAAATGGTTGAACTATCAGGAACTGTAGTCTCTCCCATGAATTCAACAATTTTAACAAATTATATTCATACCAAATTAGATAGTTTATACTACGTCATCTCAAATCAATCTACCGTTGCTTTGACACAGGTTCAAAGTGTATACGTATCTGAAAAAGGTATAAATAGTATACAGCTTGAAGTCAAAATGAAAGATAACAATGATATAATATTAAACGACATTCAATTTAGAAGCAAAATCCATTCAATTCCTTCGCAGTTTGTCGCACATGAAGCATATACCTATCAATTTATCCCTAAAGTTATCAAAGAAAATTATCCAACTGCTGTTGCTAAAGCACTGACTCAAACAACGTTCACCAGTCAAGTAACGCTATTGAATGATTACGAAATTGGAACTCATTCGAATGGAATGTCACTGACTGCCTTTTTTACAATGATCTTTACTTTGGCATTTCTACTCGTTTTACTTGTAAGAGTCAATTTCTCGAAACGACATCGCCCTTATGTAACCTACAGTGAAAATTATACAAATGATGTATATCAAAATACTTTAGATAGTAAAACATTGGATTTTTTTGTAGCTTATCCAATTGATTCTATCAAATCGAAAAATATTCTTATTTCTACTGGCACTTTACCAAACTTCGAAAGGGTTGGTTCTAAAACATCCATGATACACCCTCGTATCTTGCCTGATTTTGACAGTTTTGGATTTTACGAACCCATCGTTGAAATTAATGATATGTTAGTTGACACTGGAACACAACTTATCACATTTCAAACCACGGTAGAATGCAATATACAATGTAACCAATCATTAATTCCACGACTATTGGATACAACATTATTAAATGCAATAATGGCAAACGATCAGCTTCCACCTCCTGCTTTCCACTCTATTGATATGCTTGAACATCCTTTAGAGTGTTTTTATCAAGTTCGTGTAATCAGTTTAGAAGCAAATAATCCAAATTTGGCTATTGGATTTGTGACGGGGTTGTATCCACCATTCCGATTGCCTGGGTTATGTGATAAGTCAATTGCATTTCATTGTCAAGACAGTACTGTACGATTTTGTGGAGAGACTGTTCCATTCCCAGAAATTGAAATCTATGAAGGAGATGTGCTTGGTATTGGTTATTACCTTCAACCCCCGACTGAAATTGACAGCAACCCAGACTCAACATTCAAGAATGTGCACTTTTATTTTACGTTTGAAAAGAAACGGTATGAACGTGAATTTGTGTTGGAGAATATGGATATTGGTATGATTCATCCATCTATTGGAAGTCGTAGTGATTGTGAAGTTGAAGTTGTATTTGGGCCATTATACACGTCATTTGCTCCTGAAACACTCTATTAGAAATAAACAAATAAAACTCTTTGAATGTAAAATGGAAATCATTCAATTTGATTAGGTAATTCTACTTAAAACAACGCATATATTACATACATCAAGTTTATGAAGCATTTATAATTTTTATTGAACCTCTGAAAAGCTGAGAAAGTCATCTTTGGTAAATATAGGATTATCAGCAAGCTTTTGGTCCAAAAGATTCACAAACAATTCACTGTTCATGTCATACAATGCTGGTACGACAGGGGCAAGTTGACCATTCAAAATAGATCTCAGTTTTTCCTGTTGGTACAAAGCAGCATCAGGTTCCAATCCCGGATGGGACACCAATATTTTTAATGTCAAAGAGTTGTTGAATGATGTCAGTTTCGGTTCGACCACTGGTGCTGCTTCTCTACAAGATTTACACCAAGGTTTTCCTTTTGGTCCGTTATTGCTTGTAATATAGAGGAAACAATGGGCATAAATTTCTTTTTGGATCAGAAATTGGTTTACTTGATCCACCGTTGCAGTTTGAATTGACATTTCTCTGATTTTAGTATTTAAAAAAAGGATTCCATTTTAATTTCTATTTTTTAATTCATTCTTGTGTTCACTAACAGCATGGGACGTGAACACAAGAGTTGAGTTGTGGGTATTTATGGAGTATGGCTGTAGTTGTTTCCAAAAATAGAATTTATTTCAATCCTTGTGTTCGCTATACGCATGGTGCTTGAACACATATCGCATTTTAATATTTTAATGTGATTGCAAGTGGAAAGAACATATGGCGTGACTCTTACAAAGCGAAAATGAAATCGATAGTCTTCTTGATCTCTGACTGTTGCTTTGTCCATCCCTGCCAAGGTATATATATATATGGTTCTGTAAAGCATCACGCTCTTAAGCGTGGTTATCAATGGCACGCAACCTTTCTATTACTTACAATGGCATACCGTTCCACTTTAAGTGAGGTACGATTTTTTTTAACAATTTGTAATATAAAATGTCCGACAATTTAATTTTAAGTTAGAATTATATTCCATGCTGAACTGATGATGTAATTGTGGTTGTCTCTCACATACATAGTAGAACAAATAAACTATCCGTAGCAATTTCATTTGAAGCTATTTATTGAGAAATGAAGTTATTTATCAAGACTGAACGTACTTTTTGTCCAGTTGATAACAAGATTCAATTTGTTTTTGTATAGGAAATCCATACCCAAAACATTAACATTAGCAAAGTTACTATCTTTTGGGGAAATGTAAGTCTGAATTACTTGGTCCGTATGGATTTTTACGTGAAGAGTTTGAGGCAACTTACAGTCTTTTCCAACCAGTGATTCCATTGCTTCTTGACAAAGGTAAGTATTTGGAGAGCCTGTATTAACTACAAAGATGATATTGCGAGAAGGACCATCTGATTTTGTTTGACATACCAAATTCACCATTAATCTGTGATTTGAAGTCCAAATTCCACCTTCTACCGGAAAAGACCCAGGAAATGAAGCAATACCCAAATATTCCAATTCCATATCGAAAGCAATACTTTCCATTACCTTAGAGTCAATGTCGGTCAATAAAAAGTTTTGTAAGGAAGGTTTTATGTAGCCAATACCATCCATCAGAGAGTACATTGGTGTGATCAGTTGGAAAGTTTTTGGATTTTATTTCAGCCACATTTCTGGGAAATAGAAATTGAATAGAACCAACGTGAAGTTAAGACTACCATTGAACCAATCCCTTTGTCTAGGTTCTATTCGTAATTATAAATGTTAATTGCCAACCGACTGTTGAAATAGCTAATTTGATCTCGAAGATTCTAGATAGTAACACTTGAACAATAATTTTTAATTAAAAGAGTACCCTGCTGATATTTTGGAAAGTGATTTTCAATTTAAACAAGTCAAAGCAATTATCTATAGTTTCCACGTTGGTAACCAGACATTATCTGGTCTACTTTCGACTGAGTTTATTAGAGTCTCGCGTAATGACACTAATAACATTACTTCATGTATGAAAAGAAACGGTATGAAAGCGAATTTATGTTAAAAAATATGAAGATTTCAACCATCGATTGGAAGTAATACGTTTTTCTCCAGAGTGTCTAACCAATCAAACAAACCAAGTACATCAATTGACTCGAGGATCAAGACAGTAGAGATTTCGTTCGTCTATTTTCCCTTGTTTGGATGTTCATTCAATCGATTATTGTGGCTTCTGACACCAGAAAGACCTGATCCAATTTGGACACAAAACCAATGCTTTAATTCTTTACAAAAAAAATATAAATACACGATTGAATGATACAATGGATACCGTGGTTATTGATTCTTCAGTTC
The DNA here is from genome assembly GCA_025399215.1 of Globomyces pollinis-pini. Taxonomy (NCBI): domain Eukaryota; kingdom Fungi; phylum Chytridiomycota; class Chytridiomycetes; order Rhizophydiales; family Globomycetaceae; genus Globomyces; species Globomyces pollinis-pini. Next base: position 7,008 of record MU621483.1, on the reverse strand, counting down.
ATTCGTTGCAGCTTTACTGGGTATAATTCTTACGAATTGGATGGTCGTAAATTCCATACTATAGACTCTCAATCATTCGACTTTCAAACTTTAGACCAGAAATATGCAATCATCAATATCTTAATCAATTACAATCGAACCATGAATTGTGCTAAATTTATTCCCAACTTTGTAAGCACTACCTCAGCTGGAAAATTACTGTTTAATGGAAAACTAACGATGACAAGGACTTTAACAATGGATTATCAACCAAAAAATTTAACAGGAGACTTGAAATATGCAAACAATTTGACAGAGACATTGAGAAAAGGATTGAATGTGGACATAGAAATTTACAATTATCTGACTATGGTTCTCAAATCTGGAACTGCCCGAATGGACTTCACTAGCAATACGAATAATGTAGACTTAGATGGAACTTTTCTGTCCCCAAGTATTTTGGCCGTTTCAAGTACATCAGTCAAATCAAAACTAAACACTATATTCAATGTAACTTCCTCAAATGGATTAGTAAATGGCACCAATATCAGTTCCTTTCAAGTTACCGAAAAAAGCGACAAGTTACTGTTGGTCCAATCAACTTCAACATCAATCATACAAGTGAACAATACAGAATTAGTTTCCGAATCTAATCCTAATTTAATAATCAACAAGTCCCCAGTATCATATACGTACGAATATTGTCCAGATTATGTATTGAAGTTAATTGCAACTACTACTTCAAGTAGTCCACCACAAACTACCACTTTTGCAGCTACTATTCCAGATATGAATCCGTATTCAAGTTATAATTTTTCAAACTCATTTTCTCTTTTGTTTATTATGATTATTCTTACATTAGCTGGATTTCGAAAAGCCAATTTGGAAGAAAACGTTGATGATATAGAATTGAGGGTATTTGATGAAGCAACGTTGAAGATGAAAGCAGAAGAGTTTTTCGTGAAATATCCTATTGGTTCTGTTGGATCAAGAGAATTGGACAAGGCTACGGCATTACTCCCTCAAACAATGGTTGATCATCCCATTGCCATTTCAATGATTCCTCCTCGTGAAATAGCTGATTTTGATTGTTTCGGCGATGTATTGCCAGTAGTGGAAATTGGAGAAATCGATGACCAATCAGGATCGCAGATAGTGAAATTCACAGGTGGTGTAGAGTGCAATGTACAATGCAACACCTCACTCGTTCCCAGATTATTAGATACAGAATTACAAAATGATACCTTGGAGAATGATCAACTTCCACCTCCAGCCTTCAATTCTATAGATAATAACGATTCACCATTAGAATGTTTCTATCAAGTGAGGATTGTGACGTTGGAAGAAAACAGCCCTAATTTGGCTATAGGATTTGTAACAGGGTTATATCCACCATTCCGACTACCTGGGCTATGTGATAAGTCAATTGCATTTCATTGTCAAGACAGTACTGTACGATTTTGTGGAGAGACTGTTCCATTTCCCGAAATTGAAATCTATGAAGGAGATACACTTGGAATTGGTTATTACCTTCAACCCACCACCAACCCAGACTCAACACTCAAGAATGTTCATTTTTATTTTACGTTTGAAAAGAAACGGTATGAACGCGAATTTATATTGGAGAATATGGATATTGGTCTGATTCAACCATCGATTGGAAGCCGCAGTGATTGTGAAGTTGAAGTTGTATTTGGACCATTATATACGGCATTTGCTCCTGAGAGTGTCTAAACTAGATTAAATAGAAATAAATATCCAATCATGTCGGAATTGACCTACCAATTTCAATTTTGTTGTCAAACTGTAATTTAGATTTGAATGTGTCATGAATTGTATTTAATATAGTCCCAAGTCTGCGAATACCTCAGTTGGGAAATGATTGTTTAATGGAAAGTCAACGATGGTGAACACTTTAACAATACTTACCAGGAGACTTGATGGAAACAATTTGACAGAGACATTGAAAATAGGATTGAATGTGGACATAGAACGGTACATTGATCAGAATATGATTCTCAATTGCGTAACTGAATTAACAGTACCGTTTGAGTCGCGCTAAGAACAATTGTTTTTGGTAACATTACCATGCATTTACAAATGCCAACTGGTAGCAGACGTCATCGAACACAACTTCATAAGCATATCTGATACTACTCGATTGATCCTTCAAGTCTTTTACTGCTAAAGATAATAAGGTGTTAGACTAAATTGCGGTTCTTTTATTAGAGATCAGTGCCCTTTCTTTGCGTAGTTGGTGTCTGAAACCAAACATATCTGCGCCAAATTTCTTAGCAAACTAAAGCGAATGCTTGGATGGTCGCTGCTCTTCCTAGTCTTTCAACTCCATTACTTCAGCAATTGTAATGCACAAATAACGATTCCAATTGACAGTTCGAATTCTACAGTAAATGGTAGTCAATTTGAAATCAAGGACTCTGTCGAATTCTTAAAACTTCCAGTACCAGTCTATACGTCAGCTTGTCAACTCTTGGCAAATAGAAAGACATTTTGTGCCCGATTCATTCCAGAGAGACAGTCTCGTTTTTTATCAGCTGGTTTCCACTATTTCAATGGTAACTTGACTGTCCAAAATACTCTTACAGTCAATTATAAACCGGAAAATTTAACAAATGAATTGATATTCGTTAATAATTTAACAGAAACGTTGAAGAAGGGATTCAACTTGGATAGAGAGATATCGGATCACTTCAACTCCATATTACAAACTGGAGGTGTACAATTGTTCGTTACAAACATTTCACTAGATTTAAGAGGTGTTTTGGATTCTTCAACCTATTCAACCATGTTCATTAATACATTGATCGCAAACTCTACAACTGACTGGTTTACAATGCGGCAGAATAACCAATTCAAATCTGAATTCACTCAAATACAAAATTACTCTGCTACACAATCTAAAATCTATCTTGATTTAAATATTACGTCAAAAACCAAGATCATACTGAACAATGCTAACTTGATTAAACCAGATACCTTAACACCAGTTTTGCTTAACGCTGAGCAAATTTTTAGATACGAAAATTGTGAATCAATATCAAGACTATCGTATTCGAATGCAATATTCGCAATCGTAATTTTAACAATTTTCGCCATTTTGAAATGGATGCGGCCAAAAACTCTTATTCCAGTAGAGACTGCAATTGAATTGAGAGTATTTGATGAAGCGACATTAAAATTGAAAGCAGAGGAATTTTTCTTGAAATATCCTATTGGGTCTGTTGAATCAAGAGAATTGGACAAAGTCACGGCTTTACTTCCTCAAACAATGGTTGATCATCCCATTGCCATTTCAATGATCCCTCCTCGAGAAATAGCTGATTTTGATTGTTTCGGTGATGTATTACCAGTGGTTGAAATTGGACAAATCGATGACCAATCAGGATCACAAACGGTAAAATTTACGGGTGGGGTAGAGTGCAATGTACAATGCAATACTTCACTCGTTCCCAGATTATTAGATACAGAATTACAAAATGATACCTTGGAGAATGATCAACTTCCACCTCCGGCGTTCTACTCCATTGACTCCAGTAATGAACACTTGGAATGCTTTTACCAAGTCAGGATTGTGGCATTAGAAGAAAACAGCCCTAACTTGGCTATAGGATTTGTAACAGGGTTATATCCACCATTTCGACTACCTGGGCTATGTGATAAATCAATCGCATTTCATTGTCACGACAGTACTGTACGATTTTGTGGAGAGACTGTTCCATTTCCCGAAATTGAAATCTATGAAGGAGATACACTTGGTATTGGTTATTACCTTCAACCCCCTACTGAAAGAGATACCAACCCAGAATCAATACTCAAGAACGTGCACTTTTACTTCACGTTTGAAAAGAAACGGTATGAACGCGAATTTGTATTGGAAAACATGGATATTGGTCTTGTTCAACCATCGATTGGAAGTCGTAGTGATTGTGAAGTTGAAGTTCTATTTGGACCATTATACACAGCATTTGCCCCCGAAAGACTCTATTAAAAATAAACAATTAGAAGATGTATACTTACTTATATTTGACCCACAACTAATGAAACAATTTTAATACGTCAAGTATTCAAAATAATAATTTTAGGATGTTCATTTCAAAGTGTCCGATGGTCAATAGATGTACACTGTATTAAGAGATCATTTGAAAAGGTGATATTAGTTCGGGAAGTGTTCTGGGAATACTTCTAGGTACAGTGAAGGGACATTGCAAACAGTTGAATAGTTGATAGATTCGATATTTTAATATCAGATGTGTTTGTGTTCAAGTCCTGATCCAATACCATGTGAATCGCGAACACTGAATTCCAAATTCGTGTGTCTTTATATTAAAATACAATCTTCTAATGGTTCTGCCGTCCCTTCTGTGCATCTGGCACTTCCACTATTGCAATATTGTAGAGCTAAGTTTCTACGGTACTCCAAGCACGAAGTAACATACCGGAATTGAGTCAGGCTTTCTGTATAGCTGACAGACTAGCAGTAACAGAATGACCATTAGACTCCCATGAATCTAGCAAATAGTTTTGACTTTCGGTTAGGACCACTACCATGGTTACACGCTTTCACAGCAATGCCAGATCCTAATCGGCTAACCTAAACTTGATCAATTGAACGGGAGATACAGCTTCATTGGTATAGCCGATACGTTCTGATTTGTAAAACATTAGTATATAACCTTTCCATTCGCTATTGCTAGAAAAAACAAGGCGATGAATTAAATTGTACTCAATTCACCAAAATTCAATACTGTGTCTGAAACCACAGGTTTCCAGTGCGGAATGTTCTTTACAAAATATCGAGAAATGCTTGGATGGTCATTGGTCTTCTTGGTCTTTCATCTCCGTTACTTTAGCAATTGTAATGCACAAATAACAATTACAATTACTGCCAATTGGGATTCTGCAATTAATGGTAGTCAATTTGAAATCAAGGACTCTGTCGAATTCTTAAAGCTTCCAGCACCAGTTTATACGTCAGCTTGTCAACTCTTGGCAAATAGAGAGAGATTTTGTGGTCGATTCATTCCACAAAGACCAGATCAACACATTTCAACCAAATTACTCTATTTTCATGGTAACTTGTCAGTCCAAAACACGCTGACAGTCAGCTATCGACCACCACAAAAGTTAGAAAATGAGTTGATGTTCATCAATAATTTAACAGAAACATTGAAGAAGGGATTTAATGTGGATAAGGAGATTTCGAGTCACTTTACCTCCAGAGTACAAACTGAAAATATGTGGTTAAAGTTTGCAAACAATACCATAGACTTAATGGGTGTTTTAAGGGACGAAATGGACTCTTCAAACAGTTTATCTCTGTTTATTAATACAGCGATTGCAAATGAACCAAATACCTGGTATTTAAATCACTTCCTTCCCATAAACATAAACAAGACCAAGTCTGAACTCACTCAAATACAAGATTACGTTGCTACACAAAATGGAGACTACCTGGATCTAAAAATTATTTCAAAAAACAATATCATCATGAACAATATTCTTTTGACTCGGTATGGAACATTAACACCCATTTTGCTTAAACCTGAGCAAATTTTTAGGTACGAAAGTTGTCCTCCATCAATTCTCCAATCTGCACTATCAAGTAAGATGCCTTTCGTTGTATTGGTGATATTGGTGGCAATAGTAGTTGTACTCAAATCTATTCGTTATACAAAGGCCTCTATCCAGGTAGAAACCATAATTGAAATGAAAATTTTTGACGAAGCTACATTGAAGTTGAAAGCTGAAGAGTTCTACACGAAATATCCTATTGGTTCTGTTGAATCAAGAGAATTGGACAAAGTCACGGCATTGCTTCCTCAAACAATGGTTGATCATGCACTTACCATATCAATGATCCCTCCTCGAGAAATAGCTGATTTTGATTGTTTCGGTGATGTATTGCCAGTGGTTGAAATTGGAGAAATTTATGACCAAACAGGATCACAATTGGTGAAATTTACGGGTGGGGTAGAGTGCAATGTACAATGCAATTCTTCACTTGTTCCCAGATTATTAGATACAGAATTACCAAATAATACCTTCGAGAATGATCAACTTCCACCACCAGCGTTCAGCTCTATTGACTCCAGTAATGAACACTTGGAATGCTTTTACCAAGTGAGGATTGTGACATTAGAAGAGAATAACCCTAATTTGGCTATTGGATTTGTGACGGGGTTATATCCACCATTCCGACTACCTGGGCTATGTGATAAATCAATTGCATTTCATTGTCAAGATAGTACTGTTCGATTTTGTGGAGAGTCTATTCCATTTCCCGAAATTGAAATTTATGAAGGAGATGTGCTTGGTATTGGTTACTATCTTCAACCCCCTACTGAACTTGATAGCAACCCAGACGCAACGCTCAAGAATGTGCACTTTTACTTCACTTTTGAAAAGAAACGGTATGAACGCGAATTTGTATTGGAAAACATGGATATTGGTCTGATTCATCCATCGATTGGAAGTCGCAGTGATTGTGAAGTTGAAGTTCTATTTGGATCCTTATACACGGCATTTGCGCCTGAGAGCTTGCATTAGAAATAAACAATTCTTATTCGCTCCTAAACTCATAATCATAAATCCATTGAGTTTTGTTTACAACATAAACTGGAACGTTTGTCAAATCAAAATGAACTTGTATTATTCCCAGGTTCTAATAGTATATACTCTTTGAAGTGACTGATATTCGCGTTCGTGTCCAAGAACGGAGAAATTAGAAGAAATGGAAAATTCGGAAAATACAGAGCAAATCAGTACCACAGCAAGGGGGGATTGGAGGATTGAACAGCAACACTCAAAGCATTCATCAGCGGATAATCAAAAGACATAAAAGCAATGCCAAACCAACCAAGACAGTAATGCAAATCAATCTCGTTCCACGTATGAAACCAAAACAAATCAAACCTATCTCAAAAACCAAAAAGATTGTTAAAAAATCAATGAATTCATTCTTTATTTATCGAAAGATAATGAAGAAACGTATCATTGAAGTATTCAAGG
>MU621482.1:0-14337 GCA_025399215.1 Globomyces pollinis-pini | reverse complement strand
GATTCATTAAGAAGTTGCTGAATAAATTATGTCTTTCTAATGCTAACTTCAAGTAAACAACCCAGTAGTTATCGAGTTGTGAAAGACGTAGACATATTGAAGGAGAAAGCGTATTTGTAATTTTTTAATTTTTTTTTTCGTAAATATGAATCGAAGTTTTGGTGAATTGGCAAAGCTTTTAAGAAAATCGGTGGACATTAAGCAATCTGCAGGAATTGATAGTGAATTGCTAACGATCTCACACGTTCACGGAAAGGACTACAAAGCAATCTCACAAACTCATTACCTCCCAGGCCAATATATACAAGATATCAATGCAGAAGCCAAACGCTCAGACAAAATAATACTAACACCAGTATTTATATTGCTTATTAATATATCGTAGAAACCAGACAACCCATTTTCAGTGAAGCGATTGAAGTCCAAAAAACCTCGATATTTAAATGATATGGATGTCGAAATCACTCCTGGTATAGTCAAATCACAAGGAAAGAAGCTATCTAGTGTGGAAAACCATTTACGAGACATATTACAAATGACAGAATTTGAACGCAAGCTCAAGACTGAGTATTGGGATATAACCAGAGTAATGATTAAGTGAGTTAACCATAAATAGCTTAGTTTGTCTGTGAATGAAGAGAATTGTATTGTGTATTGGAAGCTAAATGAATCGAGAGCGGACAAGACAATCACAACAGTAATATTTCTGATATTTAACACTCAAGGCATCCATCTCTAATTTGTTAATTGAATTCGAACCAGCTATACAAAAATTGTTATTGGGAAGATTTTCAAACTTTCGAACTGTAACACCAAAGAAGTTTTGCCCTAGAATAACGTTTAAACGAGATATAGCATACGAGAAGAAATTGGCATTAGATAGCATTTTCAAACAGATTGAAGAAGAATTGAATAATAAATAAGTGTATAAAGTGGTTCGGTATTGTGAATATGAGGAGATATTTATCTTGGAAACTTGAGCGTTCACCCTTTTCTTGGTCTGTGTGTTTGTGTAAAAATTAATGTTGATTTTGAAGTGGTCGGGCTTAAAACGGAGAATTTTTCAACTACATCGAAATTTTGTGTACAACAAAGAAAAATAGCCATGCAGATACCAATTCATTCGCAAATATCTATTAATAGTCTTAGAACTGATATCAACATGAATTGAATGTATGTTATTATTAAAAAACGCGTTGGTAAACAATGCATGATCAACAACACAAACATTTACTTACTTCTTCGCGTCTCTAGCCCGATCATGTTATTTTTTTACTTATTTATAAAAGAAAGGTTAAAGAGTAAAATTTACTACTTTTTGTTTACAATTTGTTAAACAAACCTTATCTATACATTAGAGGTATGCATGCTGCTACTAACTTGAATAGCAAATACAAAGAATAGAAGACCTCATAAGCGAAGCAAGAGTTGATTGAAATAAACCAGATGCTTGATATAAACCATTCCCCATTCACTTTTCCTAGAATAACGTCTGATATTAAAGAGGTCGATGCTTTGGCAGAGCTAATTAGTCAGCTGGGCGTTCCAATTGATATACACCTAACTGAATCTTTCCATCGACTGGTTGAATTAGCCGGCTCTCGTGACTTTCTGCCATTGTTCTCATCCATTCAAGAGTATGTGCATAAGCTAAAATGGGCAAGAGAAGGATTGTTTAATACTGGGTATATCGTTCCTTGGATGAGCCTCTATGCTAATGTTGGAAACCACTTCAATAATCAATTGGTGTCAATAGCAACACATTACTCCCCCAATTCAAGTATATCAAGCGCAGAATGCTCCCCCGACGGAGAGAGAAGAAGCTCCAATGGTTTTAAGAGTCCGTTAATTAAGCCACCATTTAACGCATTTGGAAATGGCTTTAGACCTGTGGAACTTAATCGTGACGACTGGAGAAGAATATTAACCGCAGGTATTACTACAAGCAAACCAAATGACTACCCTCCTAATTTCTTAAATGGTGCTATTCGAAAACGTAACTATGCAATGGCTGGACCAAATCCACCTGGTAATAATATTCCCATTACTTCCATTCCTCCAAACAAGTTAAACACAACAATCAGCAAGCTTCAGAATGCGGGACCAAAACTTGCCAATGGTGAAAAGAAATCAAAGAAGGAACTTAAGCCAAAACTGGCGAAAGTGAAAGTAGAAAAGAAACCAAAGAAGGAAAAACCACCAAAAATGATATCTGTAACAAAAGCAAACAAGCTATTCAAAGCTGTAGAAATTCAAAAAGAAACGGGGACGGCCATGAATATCTCATTCCAAGACACCATTCAATCCAGTCTCTTACATGTACCAGTAGCAGCAGAAATTCAAAATCAACAAATGTGATGAAATAGAAATAGAATTAGAAATGATATTGTTGAATTAAAATAGACTTTCACTTGTAAAACCAAAATAAAATATTATAGAACTCGTAAAAGACTATTTAAATGTATGTTAAATAATTGTGAAAGACGTAAAATATGTATAAGTTCTATGCAATTGATTAAGATTTATTATTTACTGGTAGATTCAATTCTTTCGTAGCAATCTGAACGGCTGATGACTGCTGGATGACGACTTTATACTTTGTGTGTCATTATTCAAATACCTTGAGCTTGTATTTCGGTTAAGTGCTTGGGTCGTGTTTAGTTTGTTTGAGAATTTACTTATGCGATTGTTTGCTGGCGACATACCTATATGATAAGGTAAAACATTGACATTGTTAACTTGGTTTAACAGAACTGGAAAATTGAAGATTTGATGCCGTTTGTGGTCTCTTTGAATTAGAACTGATAAAAGTTGGTGAACTAGAATGTCGAATGCCATTCTGGAACTTTGAAGATTGTACATAAGCTTCTTGCATTAATGCATAGACAACGCTAATACCTGATTGTTGATTGGATTGCACTTTAAATGTTCCTACAGCAGATAATGGAGAGTCATACTGTCCTCTAATGGAACTTCCTGGTTGTTTAGGAGTCATAGGCGACCGGAAAGCTATAGTCAAACGGATAATATCATACCATTATTAGATGGTAAACTATTCTGGTGATTCATATTTGTACCTGTTTATCAATTGACTTATAAATTTTACCATATCCGACCTTTGCATTAAATCGGGTGTTCATTGGATTATTGTGAGGCGATACCCTAGTACCATCTGATGGTCGAAAACTTAACCTGGATGGGCTAAATCGCGTACTTCCTATACTTGAAGTATCATCCAGATTGATAACTTTATCATTCGTTGTTGAACGTTTAGACATCGAGTTTAATTGATTCATTAAAGTTTTGTTTTTCATCACTTCGTTTTCAAGATTTCTACCATTGAGATTGTGTATATACCGTTCTAAATTAAAGCATTTCGTTTGTAATTGTTCAAATTTTGCATTGACATGTGATAAAGATGATTTTAAGTGATCAATTAATGAATGATATTGATCCAATTGAAACTGACGTTAATCATCATCAAAATACTTCTGATATCTTTAGTGCATCAGCTAGATGAACGTTAACAGGCGTTAAAGCTTTCTGTAATTCCAATGGCAACTAAATTAGGAATTAGAATTCGATTGTTTTTACTCTTTGATCCAGATTGATGAAAATTGCGATGGTTTGGCACATTGGACATATCAAGGTATTCCCTAACAATGATTTATTTAGAAACGAGTTACCATCACTGTTAGTAATGTTTTGTTGGTTCACTCTATATATGCATTGCTCACTTTTTATCAGTAAGTAATACCAACCATACCAATGAACATGACCACAATCACTCACACATAATTTGTTTTCGTTCGAATGAGTTGATAGTTTACACTGATTGCAATGTATCCAGACTGGAATGTGATTTCTTGTATTCAACGAATCGACATTTGTGTTCATGAATTTAAACTTCAAAGAGAAGGATTGAGAAAAAACTGATCTGACAACAGTACAAAAAGTCCAACCAATCTTTGAATTTTAAGTGAAATATCAGCTCCTATAGTTGATGAAAAGTATGTTAATGAAGATGAATGTGATTGATTCAACAAACGCGTCTGTTTGAAAGAATTACTCTCTGGAGTGACATCTTTTCTCCAAATGACTAAAGTGACATTGGAATTAATAGCATCAGGGTCTAGTTTAAAAAGATTCAACAAGGAAACTCTGAATGCTTACGCAAATAGAATAACTCATACAACCTTGGGAGGGTTGAATATTGAACTTTTGGTAATCAATTAATCGGTACTAAACAGTATAGGAAAATTTAAACTACTGCCATAACCTTTCAATTTTGTATTTGTACGATAATCAGATTACAAATATTCAAGGATTAGATACTTGTATAAATCTAACGAGACTGTACTTGCAGAACAATCAAATTCAAAATATTCAAGGACTAGAAAATCTGGTTAAATTACAATTTTTGAACTTGAGATGCAATCAAATTCAAACTGTTCAGGGGCTGAATGGATTAGAATCATTGGAAATATTACATTTAGATAAACAAACACTAACAGAGAATCAATCTCTAACGTTTGAAAAAGATTGCTTCAATAACTTGAATGTATTGATATTAGCTAATCCTAGAACTTGAAATCTCTGACGTTAACGTTTAATCGAATAGAAAAGATTGATGAATTGCGATATGTAACAAACTTGGAAACACTAGATTTATCGAATAATTCAATTGAATCTATTGCTGTATTAATTCACATACTTATCATAGGAATTGGATTTTATGCTAGAAGGTTTGGAAAATTTACAATCAATTTCTGTAAAACAGAACCCACTTAAAAACTTGAAGCTACGACAACGAATGATTTTAATTGGACACTCTCTAAGTAACTAATCTCCCTTTAATTTCGTCTTAGGTTACATTTTCTATTTTTTTGATAAGTAGATTGCATCAATGACAAAGAAGTAACCGACACCGAACGTGAATTTACGGTTAAAATGTCTTCTGTGAAACCTAGAAAGAAACGAGAGCCAAGTGATACAAGTGATAGAATTCAGTTGGATGTGAAACCTATTCCACATCTACCACCTTATGCAACTCAGTATAGAGATTTGATGTTGCAGCAAATGCAAACACTGGCTATACCAAAACCTAGGGAAGACTGTTGATCCTATGAGGTTATGACTGGTATCTTTGAATTCGCGTTCCTAAATATAAATCCTTTCTATAAACCCTATCCGGTCATTTTAAAATATACATATTTCATATTCCAGATCTGTATGTCTTTCCGTTCTATGATGAACATCTGTATCATCTCAGTCACATGGAAGTCACAAAATCAACCACAGAAACGGTCTTCTGAACAAGTACAAACAGCTGACTTGTGTGTCATATGAAATCATCTTCAAAGAGATCAGATCAAACTTATACGAATACGCATTTTGTAATCATTTTCCAAAAGATTATTACTGATCTAAATTGTGCGAGTGGGGTATTTGATGATAATAGAAATTTATTAATTACAATGATGAGAATATAGACATTGGACTGGATGAGATGATCCATACGTGACTCAAGAATTCTTATTCTACCTTAGTCGTGTGGCCTAACCATGGATGCTTGATTGTTTGTTCAATGGTTAGTCGAGCAGGAACGTCTCTGCACAACAACGAGTCAATGAGGGATTGTAATTCCTTTGAGCGTACAATCATTTTAGGAGACACAATGTTCTTTGAGATATTTTCGATTGATAAATAGGGTAACTTTGAGTATGATAGTGTAAATAACAAAACTCCTAAACACCACATATCCGCTTCAGGACCTCTGTGGATGGGATTTGCGATTATCTCAGGTGGTGTGTACAACAAAGTACCTCTAAATGAATGAAAATATTCCCGTTTCGTGGACGGTATCTTATGAGCAACCCCAAAATCCACCAATTTAGTGTTGAGCTTGTCGTCAATTACAATCTAAGATTGATTAAAACAAAACTAAACATACATTTTCATCCTTTATGTCTCTATGAACTAAATTGTTTCGATGTAGGTAGAGAATAGCCTCTGCAACTTGACGAAATATATGTTTAATTTTGTCTTCAGGGAATAAAGAGTTTGTGTCAATGAAGTCAAACAAATCTAGTGACGACCGTCTAGGTGATATAATTGGCGACGAAGGGACCCAACGTTCATGATATGAAAGTGACAATTCCAGAGTAGGTTTTGTCAAATTCTCCGGTTTCAGATTTTTCGATTGAGATTTACTCCCACACAGCTCCATCACCAAATAAAAATACTATGGTAAATAAACACAATTAAGAATACATCAGGGTCTTCGATCATTTCGATAAAAGTGACTATTCCAGGATGGTTTAGTCGTTGAAGTATGAATATTTCCATAGGAACAGTGGTACCCAATTTTCTGTCAAATTTCCAATGAGTAATAGCATAAGAACTCTAAGTAATTAAGCAACCGTATGAAATACCTTTCGAATGAACTTGATAGCAACAGCCATTTTATCTGATTTTCTGACAGCCTTTCTCACCACTCCTGACAAACCTTCCCCTAAAAGCAACCCCAATTCATAAGAGTCTAATAATTTGTTAGAGTCAGGCAACAGTAAGTCGGAGGTGAGTAAATTATTCCTAGTATCGACACTCAACATATCCTTGTTTTTTGAGGTCATGAGTCTTTTTATACAACAATTTATGGAGTGAGAAGGCGGCAAGTCTCGACTCACTCACATGACTGAATTAAACCCAGCCAAAACACATGACAATGAACAGGACAGTGCAAAGAAGATGAAAATAGCAATGATGGTCATGGTATTGTATATTAACTTAGTATTGCTTATGATTAAGTCTGCAACCTAAACTAAATGCCCCGATCCTGTTCATCCTGTTTCGTTATATCACAGATCTGATTCTGGATTCTTGTGTGCCTTGTGGATGTGGACTTGTGGTTACAAATATTATATCCACACAATCAGAATTTTCGTTATCTTTGAAGCCCCTCAATTAGGAATCGCGTATTTGATTGGCTTGATGTATGTTTAATTAAAACAGGTTTTGAATTTGACGACATGTTTCATGAGCTTCGTAACGGCATCGCATTCATTCATATTTCATAGTGGTTTAAGAGAGTATCCCCAATAATCTTGTTCAAGAGTGTGTTGTTTTGTCCGATGTTTTTGTTTTATTTCATTCACTGATTCAAATGTATAATTTAAATATTCAATCTTTACCAATCTCATTTCCTTTTATTCCTTACCCTCAACAAAATGAGTTGATCACTGTATTGATTAAAGCTGTGCAAAACAACCAAAACGCTCTAATTGAATCCCCAACAGGAACTGGAAAAACTTTATGTCTTTTATGTTCATTATTGGCTTGGAAAGTTGCTTATGATGAATGGAGAAAAGCGATTCGGTCTCAATCAGATAATCTGGAATTACATCAACTTCAATTATTGCATCAACGGGCTTTCGGATCAGGTGTTCCTTTTCTGAAGAATAGTATGTAAAACATTCGGCTTACGATCTATTTTAGGGGATAGTGAACGTGCAATGCCAAAGATTTACTATGCTTCGGTAATTTTAATTCATCATAGTGTCTTAAATCTATCTTAATTTTCAAATCGAAGATTAGACAGATGGCACCATTTTTACACGTACCATCTTCATTTATTGTTCAATTGGAATCTAATTCTAGTAGAGAACTCATTCACAATTATCTCAGGTGGTTTCTGAAATCAAAAACACGGCATACTCGTAACTGATCATTTATTCACCTAGTAGACCAAAAACTTCAGTGTTAGGGAGTCGAGATCAACTTTGTGTCAAGAATACAGTGAAAATGGCACCAACAAATGCAAAGACATCACAGTGTAAAAGCTTAGTAAAGAAAAACCAATGTGAATACTACATTGGAAGTGAGAGTTTAGCGGCTCAAAGAGATATGAAAGAAAATATCAGAGACATTGAAGAGTTAATTGTGTTTGGAGAGAGCAAAAAGTTTGTTATTTATCCAGTAATTTATTTTAGAGCCTGTCCATTTTATTTGACTCGAAATGCCCAAGAAGATGCTGATATTATATTTCTTCCCTACAATTATCTGATCGACTCTAAAGCGAGAAAGGCACAGAATATCAATACTGAGTATGTAAATTACAATTAATTGTTCAGTAACGCAATCATAATCTTTGACGAAGGTAAAATCTATTGCTTCTTTATTTGGTTTGATACCAAAATTATTAAAGGAGATGTTATTGCCTGACAATCAAATCTTTACTTTGGCAACTTTCAAGTTCTTTCATTCAGCGTTTCTTATTGATTCATATAGGCCATAATGTGGTAAATGAGAATGAAAATTAAAGGCTAGGAATCAAGCTGTATGGATGCAACATCGTTTGAGTTTACTATAACGGATCTAGAAAGGGCAATCAAAGAGCTTGAAGTGTGCATTGCTACTCTCACCAGCTTGGGCGTAGACCTGGAAGGTGGTTTAAAAGTACTAGATTTCCAGCACATGATTCGTTTGTCATTATATATTAACTTTAGTGATGATTAAAAAATTGATAAATATGATCAAATCGCTTCCTCTGTCGAAAGATAAACTTGATCTGATTAAAACGGGAGATTATATTTACAAAATCTTTGATGAAATTGATGTGACAATTGAAAATTCATCTGATATCATATTTAAAATTGACTCTGCAGTTGATATAGTTTCGAATTGTATGTTTAGTTAAATTAGTGATGTTTTGTAGCGGGTGGAATTCGAAACCAATCTCGATTTGGATTAACATTGTTATCAGATGCAATGAAGATTGTCTTTCAAAGCCCGTTGACTGCTGAACGATCACTTGCAAAGTTTTACAAGGTAATTGATTACCTTTTCATATTTAGGTGCATGTACAAAAACGAGATGTTATTTTGACGGTATACAGTAAAAATGGTCAGTCAATACCATCTGCATCACAGGAACTATTTTTTAGTTTTTGGTGTTTTAGTGCTGCAGTATGTTATCTTTTGTTTATTCCTTAGGTGGCCATGAAGGATCTCGAAAGTGAAGGGTGTCGAACAATCATTTTGGCGTCGGGAACATTAGTAATTACTGAGGTTCATTTAATCAATAGAGCCCGTTAGATGGTTTTGCGAAAGAAATGGGAATGTAAGTTTTCTCGAATTGGGTTTGACCATCAAGACCTTTTCCTCATAGGTTGGAAAACTCTCATGTAATTCAATCAAACCAGATCCTTGTTTCGGTCATGAATAAGGGTCCTAGCGCAACGAAGTTAATATCTACCTTTCAAAATAGAAATTCTATGGAGTATGTTATCGATTTGGGTAATTCAATTGCTAATATTTGTCGTATCGTACCAGGTGGAGTACTGTGTTTCTTCACTTCGTATGGGTTATTGGCGAAATCGATTGACATTTGGAAAAAAGTAATATATTTGAATATAATTCAAAGCAACAACCTAGCCGAGGAGGAAAAACGATTTGGGAACGTATCAGTCTCTTGAAAAAACCTTTTACAGAGCCAAAGTCCAAAACTGAGTTTGGAGAGATTATGACCATGTATGATAAGGAAATCATAGATGGAAGAGGTGCCATATTTTTTGCGGTTTGTAGAGGAAAGGCTAGTGAAGGGCTAGATTTCAGTGATGAAAAAGCAAGAGCTGTGATAATATGTGGAATACCTTACCCTGCATTAAAAGAACCTAAAGTATAATCTAGGTTACTAATGTTAAAGATTGTGCTGAAAAGAAAGTTAATGAATGAAAGTCAATTGTCCCTAACAGGCAAAGGTGGGGAGGAATGGTACAACCAACAAGCATATCGGGCGGTGAATCAAGCTATTGGTAGGGTGTAATGTCTCATTTCGAAATTAAATGTGTTTAGTATTAGACATCGGCATGATCATGGAGCAATTTTATTATTTGATGAACGCTTTTCAAAACAGCATGCTCAAATGCAACTACCGGTTTGGATAAGACCTCATATCAAGTCCTATGTATTTTTTTGTTATTTAACTGTCATTAGGATGTTTTTGGGGAGATGATGGGTGAAGTGTCTAAATTCTTCAAAAATATTGGTTCAGTACTTGAATTAATTGTTCTAATCTTAGACGATGGAAAAAATTGTTCAAAAACCTTCCAGATCTCATCAACCAATCGCCTATGAAGTTGAAAATAGTGTGAATAATCTGATTCATGATCCACTGGTGATTGTCCCCAAAACATTGATGAATATCTCCAGTCAATACCAAACCAAGACTTTTAAAAGGCATCATTCGAAGGAGAATGTGAATGACCCATTAATGTTACCTTTTGCAAAAACGAAATCTTATGAATCAACCATGCAACCAGTGCAACAATGGCTGGACAATATTCCCAATCCAAAACAATCAACTGCATTGGATCAATTTCAGGAGGACCCTCTGTTAACTGACTATTCTCTTACGAATGGACAAGTTATTCAGAGTGAAGTATCACATGCTAAATCCAGTCAAGTACAGTTAGATCCGTTGGCAATCACCCCAGTAGCGGAAGAACAAAAAAGAGATCCACTGTTAGTGACAAAGATTGAAAATTTGAATGATGCATCCGTACAATTTGATCCATTAGCAGTTACAGAAAGGATCATAAAACTATCAACCAATTTGGAACCCACAAGAGTGAAACATAAGCATCCTAATGTACTGAAGACGGAGTGCACAAATGGTAGTTGACTAATTCATTAACATATAGCTGGAGAGAAGCGATCTATACCAAATCATCATGATGTTCCCCTGAAAGAAACCAAACATCAGTCTAGTATTTAACGTAAATCATATAATAGTAGGTTCCTCTAAACGGATAAAAAAGTCTAACTCTGATACACAATTATTTCTAATTAAACTCAAACTCAAACTACATCGGTCTAAATATACTGAATTCCGCGAATTATTAAGTCAATACAAACGTCATGAAATCAAAATGAAACTATTGATCGAGAAAGTGTCGGAATTGTTGATTGGGAAAGATATGGTGACTTTATCTCAAACCCAGCAACTGGAACGTGTTGATATGTTTAAAGAGTTTAAAAAGTTTGTTGGTTCTACACATGCATCTCTCATTGATGATATCTTGGCTTCTCGTAAACTTTTTTGTTAAGAGATGCTATGTGGATATATATATACCTTACAGAATAAACTAACCTGATTTTATTTGTACCTTTAAATATTTGGCATTCAAGAATCACTTTTCGACTTTTTAATGGATCTTTTAGAAAAACAAGAGAGTGAATGGAGATTATCCTATTCAAAATATGATGATGCAATCCTACTAAAGTCTGATAAGAAATATGGAAAGTCATTGAAAGAATTGGATCAATGGTATCAAACCCAATTACCGGAAATACTGAAGCAAAGAAAAGAAGATGAATCAGAAATTTACTTGACTAAAGATGAATTGGTTCGAATTGTCGAATGGAAATTAAAGGTATATGGGCAGTGAATTGATTGTATAGAGAGGCAAATTCAGACCAGGATTTCTAAACAGAGTCAACACCAATTCAGAATCAGATATAAAGAATTCAACGTTGCTAGCATTTAAAGAATTGGAATTATTACCGTCAGATAAGGATGATTGTAAAATTATATGTAACGCAATTAAACATGTCAGTTCGTTATTTGGAATTGGTTTTGCAACTGCAACAGGTAAACAGATGATTTTAACAAAAGCTATTTTAGCATGCGTTAATCGTGAAGTACCTTTCATGAGTGACGAATCACTTCGACTCACAAAACCTTCAACGTTAAAAGTCGTATCCTTGACTTATACTCAAAAAGATTTTGAACGATTGTATAAACTCTTGAAAGAGAAATCAATCGAATTGAATGATCAATCAAAAGATCTCTTTTGGACACCTGGTAAATGCCAAGATACAATTTGGGCTTTTGAAGTCAATCAAAAACACGATAGTGCCAAACAGAAGATTTGGAAGAAACGATCTAACCCAAGTTCTCAAGAATGTCAGGATGATTCTAATAAATCAATTAAATTAAGTTGAACTACATGCCATCAGAATCTTTTTCTTTTTCATTTCATTACCAATGGATGCCAGATTATTATTAAAACAGGCTAAAAAAAGGAAAGCTGCTGAAGCTCAGAGTTTGAATCAAACCAAAAAGCAGAAAGAAATAGATGACAAACCTAAAATCATTCCCAAAGTCGAAAAGATTCCAGAGAACTTTTACAAGACAAAGCCATCAAAATCGAAGATTGGAACGGAAGCTAATGAAGATAAAGGAGCTCCATCAACTAAAAACCAAGTATTTATTTCAAAAATGCCTGACAGTACAAAGTTGGATGAAGAACTAGCTCAGTTCGAAAAGGAAATCGCAAATGATTCAGGAAAACCTGATGAAGTCCAGGTAGAACCGATTCCAGTTAAAGAAACCACAGAAGAAGATGATGAAGTACGGGATCAAAGAAACAGATTGAAAGCTCAACAGAAGTTTCTTAAAAAACTGTCCAAATTGAAAGAGAAGAGGAACAATCTTGTTGTTGAATCCGACACAACTTTCAAACCTGAACCTGTCAAATCTAGAAAGATAATTAAACCATTTGACGATTCTTCGTCAGAAGATAGTGACTCCTGAATCAACTATACCATATTAATAAATAAGCTCAAAATAGGACAAGAAACAATTTTCAGACTATAAATCGTTTTTATTTAGGTTGATCACGAACTATAGATTTTTTGGAATCCAAATACCTTTTGCTCGCATATTTCTTTGAAGTTAATAAGAGCTTTTTCAAATGCTTCATTGGCCTTCTTCTCTGCTACGTACTTCAATGCAAAGCATGTAAATCCTTCTGCTTTGAGTCCTTCAACAAACAGTATCTGCCCGTCTGCGCTACGTTTGGAATAATCCCAATACCAATTTAAATCGCATCCGTAAATGGGAGTTACATATGAGTAATACCCATCAACATCATTATTGACCGTAAAATCATGCGATGAACCATCTTTCATATGAACAGTTCCTGTTTCACCAAGTGTTGCAGAAGATGCACTAGTTAAGGTAGCGTAATCTAAATCAGGGTCCCAACGATTCCAGGTAGAATAATCATGCAGCATTGCTAGTATTTTGTATGGTGTACACGAAACCTGTATATCCCTTTCGGTTGACCAATCTGCTGATACTGAAAGCATTAGCCAGGTAAATGTAAATAATTTCATGGGAAAGAAGTTAAGAGTGACTTGGAGATTTGGAACGGAGGTGGAAGAATTAGAAAAACACATTGACGTAATACTCCTCATTCGTGGTAAATGATCTTGAAATAAAATACTGATTCTTCTACAAATCCAGATTGTTCTATACATATCTCATAGTATCGAATACATTGTAACGTACGATACTATTTCATTGATTAACCATTCCAATAATCTACAAATGTTTAGTCCAATCTACTATTCATCTGTATAATTTCAAAGGATAGACCAAAGTAGAGTCAATTTTTCAAAGGTTTCTGTGTGGCGTGCATTTGTATTGTTTTTTGGCTTTTTCTATATTTACTTTTTTAATCATAAGGTAAAGGACAACACATCAAGTCAAGGTCAATCCATCCATCCATCCATCGAAAATTATGCTTGCTGGATAGTTGATTACAGATGAACTTTCAAAGTTGATGTTGTTCTCATAACGGAATGTTAGTATCAAATTTTTGGGGATGGTTGTGTGATGATTCTATATTACTTTTCTTTCAAACAACAGTAACTAATTTTATATAGAAATGGGAAGAGTTATTCGTGCCCAACGTAAAGGTGCTGGTGGTATCTTCAAGTCTCACACCCACAAACGTGAAGGAGCTGCTAAACTCCGTCCATTAGACTTCGCTGAACGTAAAGGTTATATTCGTGGTTTGGTCAAGTCTATCATTCATGACTCCGGTCGTGGTGCTCCACTTGCTAAAGTTGTTTTCCGTAACCCATACAAATACGGTCAAGTTGAAGAAACCTTCATTGCTACCGAAGGTATGTTCTCTGGCCAATTTGTCTACTGTGGAAAGAAAGGTTTTATTTAAGTTTGCTTATATGATAGCCTCTTTGACTGTTGGAAACGTTCTCCCACTTTCTTCCATGCCAGAAGGTACCGTTATCTGTAACATCGAATCCAGCATTGGTGATCGTGGTTCATTAGCCCGTACCTCTGGTAACTATGCTACCGTTATTGGACAAAACCCAGATGACGGAAAGACCCGTATCAAGCTTCCATCTGGTGCCAAGAAGGTTCTTTCCAACAAATGTCGTGCCTCCGTTGGTATCATTGCTGGTGGTGGACGTATGGATAAACCTCTCATGAAGGCTGGTCGTGCATTCCACAAATACCGTGTCA
>MU621481.1:0-14381 GCA_025399215.1 Globomyces pollinis-pini | reverse complement strand
GTACACAAACCTAGAGCCACAACAAAAGAAGAGCCTAGGGTCTGGCCCCAAAGAGAAAAAAAATACTACAAAAAACTTGTCTTTTCCTAACTGATCGTGTAACCTAATCCATGTCTGCTCCTCCAAATGTGTTAACAAACTTGAAAACTAGTGCAGAAATCACAATCGTGTCTCCCATTACTCCAGACCATGTTCCTGCCCCAAAGAAAACACTACAACGTGGTGAGACTAATTTTAAACCCACAGTCAAACATAAAGCAAAGGAATTCGCCGGATATCGGTAATTCTGATTGGTTTAATATTGTAGATTTGAGGAATTCAAGTATATCGGGTCAGTTATTCCTGTAGTGATTATTCCGACTATTATAATTACATTATGGAGTGTTCTCTGGACAGTTCTAATCAAGACTGGAATAACTCCCCAACTGGCAATCAGTCCTCAATTGATTAGTATAATATCGGTTGTCATGGGTTTACTGCTGGTTTTTAGAACAAACACTGCTTATGATCGGTATGTGCATTATTTTTTAATAGTTTTAAAGTTACTGGGAGGCTAGACGAATTTGGGGTACGATGTCGACAAATATTCGTAACTTGGCAAGATTTATTTGGATTGCCGTTTATCAAACAAACAAAAAGGACCTGTCTGAAAAATTTGGAGCCATCAATTTACTCTTAGCCTTTTCAATTGCCACCAAACATTATCTCCGAGAGGAGCATGGTTATCACTACGATGATTTACACAACTTATTGATTCATGTTCCCGATTTTAGTCCTGGAAACTATCACCCTGAATCACAAGATGATAATTTACCATTGGAAATCACTTTTCATATCTCCGCCTATATTGCTAAATGCCGTAAAAGAGGTACTATTAGGTTCTGGAATAATTATAGAAATGATGGATGTACCTACTACAGCATCTATGATTGCAAGTTTGTCGGCATTGGTTGACAATTTATCAAATTTGGAAAGAATCCGTGATTCCCCAGTCCCAATAGCTTGTAAGTTATACATCTTTAACATTTAGATACAATTCATTTAAAACAAACATTGATACTTTATCTTATAACTCTTCCATTTCAATTAGTGAATCTCTTGGGATATTTCACCATAATCACTGTGGCGATTGCATCATTTATTTTGATGGGTATTGAAGCCATTGGACATGAAATTGAAAATCCTTTTGGTTATGATGCTAATGATTTGGATCAAGAAGGATTTTGTCAAAAACTAAAGGATGAATTGTACTTGATGGTTGATCGACCTACAGTTCTAGACTCTGCTAATTGGAGTGTTCCGGTGGACATTAAGGATAATTCTCAAATGGTTTCCATCTCTCAAAAAACATTAATCAAATAAACCTTCATGAACTCATTCATATAAACGCGTTTGTGGTGTCGCTTAGGTAAATTTATCAAGAATACTTGTTGTAAACATAACGTCAAACTGTTGTGTACATCATTAGTACGTTGATAGTAACAACGTCATTAAAGGTAAATGGTCAAATACTTTATTTGTCAAAACACACCTATCCTTAAAGTTTAGCATTGATTTGAAGCTTTTCGATCATTTTAGGAATTCCTTCTGCTTGAAGTTCACCAAATCGGGCCAGTTGCTTTATTGGTCTCAACATAACCTCAAAATGTATAATTCGACCACTTTCATCAATACGAATCAAGTCCACACCTAAAAATGCATAAATTAGAATATCATCTACCTTTGATTATTTTTCCTTCTACGATAGCTTGAAATTCCAAACAATAATTGAGTTGATCTTGAGAGACCCATTCTCGATTATATTTGAAATCTTGAAAGATATTGATGGCTGAAGCAAGAATGGCAGTGACCATTCCAGAACCTTTTCTTGATTTTAGATACAATGGTGTATGGAATTCTATATTTGGATGTAAGAGACTGTTCAATAATTTCAGATCTTTGTTTAGAACTGCACTATGCCATCGATCAAGAAATTTATCCATGAAAAAGGATTGATTCTTTGGTCTTTAAAAATGGATGAAGGAATGGGAAACGATTTCCGCTCCTCACATGATTAGAATTTCAATACCGTTTTGTCTAAATACTCTGGATCAATCACCAGTAAATTTTAAATCCTGAGTATAGAATGGCATAGAATAGTCATGTTAGTTTGGGAAAGTAAAGTGTTTGTTTTGTATTTTTAGTTTGAAGTTCAACTACTGGGTCAGATGATGGACAAGGAACCTGTTGATAAAATCATCTGATTGTTATCTTAAATTATTGATGTCGAACGGAAGACCAACGGCCGATGTTGGATTTCATCAAGATCCTCCTGTTTTAACCAATCAATACCTCGATGATTCATCTCTTCAAGGAATACTGTACCATTATTTACCTCGGCAAGTTCTAGAGGAAGTTTCTCCAGATTTAGTACATATTGGTGAACGGACTTTATTAGATATATCGGAATGGGGAGATAATGCAGAAAATCATCCTCCCTCTTTAACTCAGTATGATCATTGGTCGAGGAGAATTGATAAATTGGAATTATCTGAAGGATGGAGAGCATTGAAAGATATGTCTGCGACAGAAGGGTTGGTAGCTATTGGTTACGAGCGGAAATATGCCCAGTATAGCCGAATATATCAATTCGCAAAACTATATCTGGCTGTACCTAGCACAGCAATGTTTGGATGTCCATTAGCTATGACAGATGGTGGGGCTAGGTTGCTAGAATTATATGCTGATGAAGATCTAAAGAAATCATATCTACCACACCTCATTTCCAGAGATCCTCATGAATTTTGGACCAGTGGGCAATGGATGACTGAAAGACCAGGGGGATCAGATGTGGGAGGAACCGAATCAGAGGCAAAGTTTATCACAGAAAAAACTGCTAACATCACTGGGTTCAAATGGTTTTCCTCTGCAACTGATTCACAAATAACATTTCTATTAGCACGCACAAGAAATCGAGAAACCGGTGCTACTCTCTCAGGTTCCAAAGGGTTGACATTATTTTGCTCAAAACTACATGATGATAAGGGAAAATTGAATGGAATTCGTATTCATCGACTCAAGAAAAAGTTTGGTACAAAAGCTTTGCCAACAGCAGAACTAGAACTGCATGATTTGCCTGGAACCATGTTAGGAGCAATCAATCGGGGGGTAGCAACGATTGCAGTTATTTTGAACATTACCAGAATCTACAGTGCCTTATCCACTATTGCCAGTCTTCGACGTTCATATGCTATCGCAAAGTCATATTCTACAAAGAGAATTGCATTCGGAAAACGTCTATCCAATCAACCACTACATCTTGTGACCCTTTCTTCTGTTGATTTGACATTACGAGCCTGTCAGCATTTACTATTTTATTCAGTCAAGCTTCTTGGTGAATCAGAATGCCACCCTGATACTCAGCAGTTGAATAAATCAGGGACTTTGTTGCGATTGATAACTCCTTTAGTAAAAATGTGGTGCTGTCATATAGCACTTCCTGCAATTTCGGAATCCATGGAAGCTTGCGGTGGTCAAGGGTATATGGAGGAAACAGGTATCGCAAGACAATATCGAGATGCTCAAGTGAATGCCATATGGGAAGGTACAACTAACGTACAGGCTTTGGATTTAATGCGAATGATTCACAAAATCTTTCCTATTTTTAAAAGTGCAATGTTGAAAATGAATTCCGAAAGTAGTACTCTGGTGTTAAATAATGCTACTCAAAGCAATTTACAAGCATTAGAGATTATTGAAACGACTCTAAAACAATTTGCTACCATGTCACAAAGTGACGTTGAGCGAAAGTTACGCTCGTTAGGCTTTGCAATGGCAAGAACTTTAGCAGGGTTTCTCTTGACAAACCATGCATTTGTGTTAGAAAAGGGTAATCATCCAGATTCAAATGCCTCTTTAATCACTGCTCGGCGATGGTCTCAAAACGTCAATCTATTAATTGGTGATTTAAAGGATTCCCATACAACACAAATAGAAGATGATATTGTGATATTCGGTAGTTCGAGTACAAGTAAGTTGTAATAAAAAACAATTTGCCGACATTATGATTGTAAATTTGTTAAATGAAAGAGAAATATTGCAAAATGGATTTATAATTGAAAAACAAATAATTGACCCCAAAACCCCTTTTCAAGAATTAATTGATACAATTTTCGGATCTTCAAGTTAATCATGGTGGCATTACCTCTGATATCTGACTGCATGGACTGCAACAATCTGCCAATTTCAAAGCATATGCAATCCATTGTTGACCATTTAGTCCATCTTGAATAGCCAACAACTCAGTTCCTTGGTTCCAGTATTTAACAGTCATCCAAAGCAGTTCTTTCTCAGGAAAGGACTTCTGAATGTTAGTCATAAGTGAGTAACCGTTGTAGTCGCAATTGACAAGATTTGATCAGCCAATAAAAAGCATTCAGATTGGTATGAATTTGAGTAAAGATATATTTTAGTTAAATATTGTGCCCAAGATGCAAATTGATTACAATCAAAGTTTTCTTCTTTTAGCATGGAATCTAATGTCAGTCGTAATGTTAAGATCAAGATATGATTTGGTGGATTTATAGGAATCAAGATATCAACACATCTTTGAAGTGTGCTTGTTGGTAACATGATATTCAGACCCTTTTCATTTAATCTAGATAATTATTACTGCCATTAGGTTTTCAACTTGTTCCCATTGATTTGAAATGCAATAAACTTCAAACTCCATAGTAAAAACAAGATGAATTAATGATGTATCAAAACTTTCATTCGGGTTGGCTACGAGTTGGTTCCGTAAAGAATTGATCGAACTTAAAGTGACAGATACTTGATCACTATCTCGTTGGGTGCGCAAGATCGAAATGTTGGTGAATACACACATGAATAGACTGGAACGGTTATAACTAACTGCATACCATGATTTAAGAGTATGGCTGTGCAAATCGGTTTGACTTTTAATCATTTTAATAATAGTGATTGTTAATTTGAAGAATGAATTCGATATCGTTGGGTCATCAAAGTTTTTTGATAGATATACAGATGCTATAGCTTTAATACTCATTAAAAATACTATTCCAGCAGGATCGAAATAACCATTCAGTCTCCGCATCAATATCATGTTCAGTGTTATTCAACGTATTCAAAACTTGAATTCCTAATTCATCAATTTATAATTGAAAACTATACCTTTATCAAAATATGAGTATATATCTTTCACAGTATCAGCCGAAATCCTTTTGGTTAGTAATGTTAGCTACAAACTGGTTGGATTTCAACCCTATAAGCTGCTCATACATGAGACGTATAAGGCATCGAATTATTATCAATAGTCGAGTTCGGTTTTTCGAATCTGGGATAACAAAATTTCCTGATGCGGCTGTCTTCAAGATATCAAGTAATAATGGCTTTTGATTCTTTTCAAATGCTACATCTGCTGCCATAATATATAACTCTGAATTCTTTTGAAATGTAATTTGCTTTAAATGATGGAGAGCTTTTAATCAATATAAATTCTTAATACCTTTTTCTACCTCTTCAAATTCTAGGTAGATGGTGAATAACATGAAATTTGTTGTGGGTGAATCTCGATTGTCTAAGGCAATACCTATTATGTTAATATTTAGCAAAGTTACTCTTCAGGCAAGCTGTCAGTGCTTCGGTGAATTGTTTCAATTGAATATGACAGAAAGCTAATTTCCGTTGAATTATAGAATGATTTCTTGAATCAACGAGATTGGTTGAAAAGAACTGGCAACATAGAGTGTATAATTTTGCTGCTTCAACTATTTAGCAACAGAAATTTAATTACTTTTACCCCAATCACATTGTGTATTAGCGTATTTATCGGCAACTCTCCATAGCATAGGAATGCAAATGTTGGTTACTGGTGTACCAAGATCCAGAGGGCCATGATCTGAAAAGTGGTTTAGTGTAATGGTTGCTCACTTTCCAAAACCTTTTCAATCTGGTTTGCAATATCCTCTCTGTTTGATTCAATAATAAGAAAAATTGAAGTCATTAAAATGTAATCCGACGGTGTAAGATTTTCAACATTAGATAACAACTTTGGTACTATTGACGCGGTTTCTTCAAGCATTAAATCTCTTAAACATTGAAGTGATTCATCCAGCCTATTATACATTATTATTTGTGATATAATACAATCCTTTTCTGGAAACAATGTGAATTATTTGTACTATCCTATGATTTAAAGTTATGGGGGAAGTATTACCATTGGAACACAGTTGGCTCTCTTTTAGTGGTTTTTATCCAAATATTTTTAACAGTATCCAATATTGCGCTAAATGTAGTATCGTTGGCTTTTTTGGATTCCAAAACCTTGACCTTCCAGTAATACACCTCAATATCATTCTCGTGAGTCTAAAGTTAAATTATTTAGTCTTTACAATAAACAGTGTATCCAGAACTTCTTCAGCTGATTGAACCAGATTGCTTTCCAGATAAATGCTTACAATTGATAAAGAAAATTCTTTCTGATGGATGGTTAGGTGCAAAGTCAAACTTTAATATCCAGGTATTGATCTGGAATTCCAGGTGCAATATCAATTGTTCTCAGAGCCAATTTCAACCATTTGATTGCATCCCCATTTTCTGATAAACTAGCAAGAGATTTGCATATATTCAATACTTTGATGATATCATGAAATGTATAATGGTCAGATGAATCGTCAATTGCACGATTGATGATTAAAAAACTAGATGGCGATTTGCTGGTAACCCAATCCTACAATTTAAAATTGGATATTACTAATTGAGCCATATGAATTAGGAGATTAGAAGAAGCTTTTTTGAAATCTTTGTGATCCTTTGGAGCAGTATCACAGTCTTTTATTTTGCAACCCAAAAGGAATGCAGTACGAGCGTCACCGAATTCGTTACAAGCTAGAATCAGAAATGAACTACATATACCCATCCAAGCAATCCCCACTTTAGTAGCCATAATAAGCAATTGAAGTTCGTTGTCGTCAAATAGTTCTAATTATTAAATGAAGTTCGTACGGGTTTCCTTATCGTTGTAAATCAGGAGAAAGCCTATCAACCTCACTATAATTGATTAAGTAAGTTTTAGTTACAATGAGCTTCAATATGAACATTTTTGGAGTATTTGAATTGAATGGCCAGATTCCAATAAAAGCGACCCAAACTTGCATTTCCGCCATGAACAGAGACCATTGACTCTTTAAATGACTTGAGTAGTATCAGCAATGCATCTAGATCGTGTTTCTGTGATGTAGATTCCCATTCCGTCTTGAATTTGAGTAGATTGTCCATTAAAAGTTTAAAATTATTCCCAAAAACCAAACGGTAAAATACAAAGATATTCACTACTGCATAGTACCGTAATCAAAATATTTGGTAAAGTTCTTTGATTTGTGAATGTTTAAAGTTGCAGGAGTCGTATTTAAAAACTATCGCAAATTGCTATGAACCAGGAACAAAACCCACAATCAAGGCTACGATCTTACACTAAGTCCAACAGAGATTATCATTCCAATGCTTCTGAGCATTTGATGTACGTACTCTGTTTCTAATGATACTTTTAGTCTTTACTCAAAACTTAAACAATCACTTCCATACCCCTCTCTCATTAGTAGATTTTACTCCATTTACCACTATACCTTACCTATTCACGTTATCTCTCCTCCCGATGATCTGCTTTTGCAGTATCCTTCAGAATCGTATACAGGTCAAGGTGTGGCAGAATTACACAATCAGGTCATTTGGGACTCAAAAGGAAATCTCGTTTTGGCTAACCCGGATAATCTAATCATGACCAGAGAATTGGAATTCAAAACTCGTCATCGTCCATCAAAATCAGTAAACCGATAGAGTTTTATCAAAATAAAAACACAATTGCATCTAATCTATCCTTTCTTTATTAGGGAGACACCTATTCAGTGGCTTCTGAAGATGCATAATCTACATAAGTCTGCGGAAATACGCCGATGCTACTGCCGTCTAAAGTACATCCATAAGCCCATCCATTTCCATAATCATACTGTAGAACAACATAAGTTTCACCTTCCGTTAAACTGAGATGCTCTTCAACTGTAGCTTCAAAATCAGCAAGAGCGAATGTTAACATATCGGGTTGCACTATTTAGGTTATTGGACTAGCAAACTAACCAGTGATGATTTCTTCTGTTGGTGAGGTGTCTGTTTCTTGATTGACCAATTCTGGCAAGAGAGAGTTTGCTAAATCGATAAGAAGAATCACTAGTTACATGGACTGCCTGATAGAAATATGTTGCCAGGACTGCTAGATAAAGTAATCGACCATGGTCCATCAAGTGGAGTCATCATCCGACATGATGTGCTGGACAATAATCCATCATTACCGTGTCCAGTTGAAAGCCTTTTCTTTTCTCTGTGTGATGTTGAAAATGTATCTGGAGCATGTCCTAAATTGGATGTACCCACACCAAATTTAGATAAATCTCTGGATCGTGTTTCTGTTTTTAGAAACCAATTTTACCATCTGGATTTGTAAATAAAGGTATTGGCTTGGTAACGTTTTTAATGCTACTCTGACGAGACACATCTGAATTATTTTTGGAATGTAATCCTAAAACAAAGTATCAGTGAAGGAAATTACTAATACCTTTACTAAACTTTTCTCGAATTGCTGCGTTTTAGTTAATTATTCTTACTGGAAGGCAGGTCTATTTGCAAAGGGGAAAATACTTCTGAATTTGAACCTGTCTTTTCGTTCATAACTTGTTCTTTAAATGTCGTTTCAATCGGTAATGGAACTATGGCAGCAGATCTTCTAATATCAAGTGATATCGACTTTGCTTGAGATAAATTTTCTGTAATCTTATATATAGAATTAAGAATCAGTCCATAAAGTTACCTTATTGCTTGTGCTTGCAAGTTGCACATCTGGTATTTGATTGTTACAAACGGCAATCTGATTTTCAAATCCTTTTTCAGTTTGTATGGCAGTGTTTGCTACCCATGAGATATTCATTAAGCTCTTACAAATACCATTTTCGAGCACCTGCAACGATACTGGGGCTGAAAATTAGTTTTAGCTTTTTCTGAAGTATACCTGGGATAGGTGGTGGTAAGGGAATGCCACGCTTTTTTAACTTTTTGATCTCTTGTTCTGTGAGTGGTAATGGTGATTTCATTGGGGATTTTGGAGGAGTAAAGGTATTCAAACCTACCCGTTAGAATAATCGCTTTACTTCCAGGTTGATTTGTGACTATTGCCAAAAGTGGTGATACTGCCGCCCCTTGTGGAACATTTGTACCGATTTCGTTTTCAGATGGTTTCAAAATTGATCGGGATTTCAACTTCGACCCAAGTTCATCTGCGAATGATAGTGAAGGGGTTGGAGGTTGTGTCGATGTAACTCTTTCTCCAGATGTTAAACGTGTTGGGTTTTGTTCCACTGAGGTGCGTTTTAGATCAGCGACATTATTGACTATCACAGGCATTGGGGGAGGTGGTGGGGGAATTTCTGATTTTACCACGCTTGTTGGATCTACCAATGGATTTGCTACTTTCTCAATCGTAGTTACTAGTTCATCTGGACCGATTGAAACCTCAGTCTCTTCTTTTGTAGGATTGGTGGGTGAATTGTATTCTGCATTTTGTTTAGGTGAAACCTTAGCAGAGTATCTAACAGGACTAAAATACGAAACTAAGTAGTTATAAAACAATGCAATAACATACAATGGCTATTTGATTTGTCTAGTAAACAGTTAGTTATGAATGTGAGAGTTACCATTATCCAGTATCAATTTTAAACTATTTTGAGACTTGCTTAGACGTTTTTCAGACAAGAACACATTATATCTTGTCTTTGGTTCAGTTAAATCCCGGTCTCTAGTATTTGACAAGCTGAGCTTAAAATTTGGTTTTTTGCCAAGAGTAGGAATATGCTCTAATATAATATGTGAATAATACTTTATCACTTTACCTCCATTCCTAACTATTTTCCTATTTCTTTTGTGGTTAATTGATTGTTTAGAGAAACCAAGGTGGTGAATACCCGTCTGTCTATCTAAAATATTTAATCTCTGTCATAAAATTATC
Source organism: Globomyces pollinis-pini (assembly GCA_025399215.1). Taxonomy (NCBI): domain Eukaryota; kingdom Fungi; phylum Chytridiomycota; class Chytridiomycetes; order Rhizophydiales; family Globomycetaceae; genus Globomyces; species Globomyces pollinis-pini. Next base: position 4,333 of record MU621481.1, on the reverse strand, counting down.
ATATTTAATTGTTCGTACCTGATTTATAGAGTTGACGGTTGTGATTTGCTCATCAATAATCTTTTCTTGTGAGTCCCAAATATCTTGCAACAGACCCAGAGCTGTTGACACACTATTTTCTAATTCAACAATTGTTTGAACACAATTTTCTCTTGATGTCAGTACTTGTTGATTTGTAGTTTTTTCATTCAACATTTTACGAATTAATGGAGCATTATTGTATAATGATTTGCATTCATCAGCTTGTTTCTGAAATGAGGATGGTAGAATTGAAAATCCATCTAATATTTTTTGAAGATCTGATAATTTAGTGTCTACAAATGTTGTTTGGAAGCTTGTCATTTTCTACGACGCGAAAGAATTTGCGTTCTTTCATCTTGAATCCTCTAAACGACTGTACTAGATTTGTTTTGTTCAGTAAATCCATGATTTCCATACTACATACAATGGAAATTAGATTTCTAAAATGTTTTAAAATTTTGTGTGGATATTGGAAATGGATACCCTCATATAACTAGACCACATCCATTCCATATTCAAATTTATATTCTTTCCAACAAATCATATAACTAAAAATGGAATCACAACAACCAACTGTCGGAATTGCTTCATTTATCCAAAAATTAGATTTGTAAGTGATTTGATGATGGCAATTTAACCTTAGGATGCTAAGAGATGAATCTACCAAAGACACAGTATATTGGGGCCCATTTAATGACACGGTGATCATCAAGAATAATGATTACTTCACAAACTTTGTCTTGCCAAATTATTTTAGACACAATCAAATGTCCAGTTTTATCCGCCAAATGAATAAACATGGATTTCATAGGATCAAGTCTGATAGACTAGTCGATAGAAAGGAAAATGATGTAATCTTTCTTTTTTGTATAATGGATATAGATTTACGAGTACAAGAACGAATACTTCCAACGTGGTAATCGTGACCGATGGAGCAGTATCTGTTGTGGAAATGCCCTACCAAAACCAGGCATATATTCATCAATTCTAATCTGTTAGGTCCTATTCATGAAATAAATGTCAAACAAAAGTTACAAGAGTTATCAGATGATAATGAACGTTTAAAATCTCAATCAAACATGTCAAGAGATAAATGCGCACAATTAGAAAGATCTGTTAGATTATGCCATGAGAAAATTGCAAAGCAAACTGCCTTAATTAATCGAATTACGGAGTTGATATCTGCAAAAGGTATAAATGGGATGAATTGCTAATACCAAATAGATTTGCATTCCACCAGTTCGGATAGCGCTACAACTTTGGATAACACTCGATCGCAGGGATATCCTGAAAAGCGATATTATAGTTCAAATTCAACCGATACGTTAAAACCATGGCATTATGCTCCTTATAGGATTCCATCCCCACTTCAATCAGGAGCATCTGATCCCGTTAGTCGAACAAAGAAGTCGGGCAAGTTTGCTATATCATCTCTGATCAACGAATAATCAATCAATTATAGGTAAATATATGGTGTCTTGATAAAATAGGATAAGTTCTGAAACATTTTTATTTATTCTTCATAAATTAGAAGTTATATTCTTATTTGTTTTTTTGAAATTCGATTTATATGAGCAAAATATCATTTCTGAGAGGATATTAGAACGCGTCTTTTTATACTTTCTTTTATATGACTGGAACGGTAGAGAATACTACAATTCAGAGTATAAAGAGAGTTTTTGAAAACTTTGAACTAGAAATTATTAAAATTGTAGAATTTTATACCGGAAAAGCATGGAGTTATTCCAAAAACTACCATCATCTTCCACTTCCATCGCAACATAAAGGAATGCACGAAGATTCTTTATCATTAGCACACAAAATGACATTTACTCAAATTGATGAATTGATGAAAGCAACTAGAGAATCTGCTTTAATTCCAACTCCTTCACAAATAGAAAAAAACCAAGTCAGCATTGAACACGAAACTAACAATGATAATTTCAAATTTCATTATAGATTGCTTACTACGATTCAAGCAGTCTGTGAAAGAATCTGTCATCATTCTGTGAAAAACGTTGAACCGTTTGAAAATTATGGTGGTAGTGTTGAAGCAAAATTACGAATGGAATTACAAGTTAAATCTACTTATTTTAATAATAGGCCGAGAAATTGCGAGCACATCGTTGTATGGTTGAGTTAGCTTATCAAAAGTAATCGATATCTATAAACTAAATTTAGAAATGTGGTTGATGATTTGACTCATCGTATGGAGATTCAAAGAGCAATGTATTTTCAAGAAATATCCAACATGTCTATTGAACTTGGAAAGTTTTGTAAAGTAAATCGTCAAGACTATATACCAAATCTCTTGGAAGTGACGTGCCAAAAGGTCACTATACCAGAACGCGAAACACTGGAAGCATTGATTCAAATCGAAGAATCAAAAGTCACAAAGCTCAACAGTATGGTTAAGAAACTGAAAAGTCAGCTGATGATTGAAAAGTTGAAAGAAGTTACAGTCATAGCAGCTCCTGTTGGATCCAGCGCTAACCTTTTAAGAAATCCTACCATGGCCAATTTAAATAGAACAGGTACATATGCAAATTTAGCCAGAACTGGTACGAGTGTAAATGTTGGTCAACTTCCTGATGAACCACCACGGTATGTATCAAACAATGATATACCAACTTCTGAATTGAATCATCCTGAGGAAAACGTATTGTTCAATTCCAAAACCCAGTCTATGAAATCACATGTTAGCATTCAAGTGTTGATAGAGGATGAGTCTGATTATACGATTTCCAAGTCAACAGACCGAATGAATAAGAAATCTAGCTCTAGCAATCAATTGGCATCTTCCTCAATCAAAGAGGTAACTTCGGCATTAAAGTCCAGTGGGCGGCGATATTCCTCTCCCAAGCAGAGCCGTATGGTGAATGTTATTAATGATAGTGTTTGATATAAACAAAGCAGCTGAATTTGAGGAACGCATACACTTCTTGGAACATAAACTAAAGACCGAGATGGAAAAAACTAATCAAGAGATAGATAATTATCAAATCAAGATAACGGACCAAAACAACATGATATACTATCAAAATCAACAAATTGCTGAACTTCAAAGACATCTGGCGTCTGAAATTTCTAGAATTCAAGATGAGAGTAAAAGAAAAGTACATGAAGTAAGTGCGCTTGTGGGTGGTCAAAAATCAACCATAACTGCTTTGGAAAAGAAACTATCCGAATCTGATAAGTGCAATCGAATGCTTCAGAAAGAAATTACAAGATTAAACGCACAACTAACAGCTGCCAAGAATAATAGCCAACAACACAAACAGGAAGTACAAACCAATCGAGTAACTGAAGAAGTCAATCATTTGTTTTCCAAAATCATCAGTAAGAATAGCAAAGAGATAAAAGTCGTCGAAAATAAGAATAACGACTTCAAAAAATCTTGGGCTGTAAAGACAAAAAATAATCCAGCAATACCAGCTCCAATTAAATCCTCGGAATTAAAAATAGTAAACCGCCCTAAAATTCCAATTTCAAAATCAATGATAAACCTACAAGATACCCAAGAGCTAGTCATAAAGAGATCTATTTCCTTATGCGATATGAATAACGTCCGAGATGACTTTGAACAGTGGCTAATAAACTATAAAACCCATCGGCTAGAGATATTGGTATTAATAAAGAGTACTAACTTTTGTAGAAAAGAGTTAAAGCAAGATGGATGTTTTTGGCCGGAAAACTATTGGATCAGCTGTCTAATCGAGTGAAGAAAGCTCAATTGCGAGGTTCAAAAATGTTTTCGGTATCCATAAAAAAGGCAAACGAAAGTCCGCCAATAGTACGAAGAAATAGTGCCCGTTTGACCAAAAATCAATTGATTGAGCAACTACGAAACGAACGACGTTTACAGTTGAATCAATCTGAAATGAACAGTATTTGGGTTTTTGACAATCAGCTACCGTCTCGAAGAGCACTTCCAGATCCTGCCAGGCTAACATAGAGCTATTAATGGTTTATCTTTCTGTAGAAAAAATCATCCTGCCTCACCACAAACCAATCTTATAATATAAATCGCTTAATGTTATATTTGCCATTCAAACAAAAATACTATGAAAAATGTGTTAAATTACTCTTTTAATCACGATGGTAGCTTATATAGTGTACACATATGGTGGCTTCCAATAACATAGAAAATGACATTATATATCCTATGGTTTGCAAAACTGAATGGTTGATTTTTTATCACGTAACCTGTTTCTACGCCAGATCAAGCTTTTTCCAATGCTTCCAAATAAAACTTGATTTAGTAACAACTCGTATTGAATCTGTGAGATGAACATGGAAGATGCTTTGAAGT
>MU621479.1:0-14649 GCA_025399215.1 Globomyces pollinis-pini | reverse complement strand
TTCAATATTCGAATATTGTGCAACCAAGTTGTGTCTCAACCCAAATTAGGTAGTAACGAACAGGCGCAAATCCATTAAAAATGAGACTCCAAAAACCACAAATGAAATCGCGGCATTTTAGATAAAGGCGAAAAACAGATGGTATAAAATAGAAAATATTCAAGGTGGATCGTTGATTGGGTTAACTACCAATGAGAAAATGAAATTGCAAGGCATAAACTTAGAAATGATTTGAAATGAATGAGGTTAGTTTAGTATATATTATCGTAAATGTAAATTTGAAATAGATGTACGCTTTAAGTGATCGATTTGAAGAATTCCCCAAACAGTGATCCTATTTTCTCACCCATATTCATTTATAAACCTAGATTATAACTAATAAATCAAAAACTTTACACTTATCTTTCTGTACACCTTTTGGCAGTGTCTTTTTCTTCAAGGTAATATAGAATCATACAGAACCAAGTCTGTGATTTGGATCTGTCCATTTCAAATCAATGAGAGAGGGGTGCAGTTTGAATGTTAAAGAAGTCAATTTGCATTTCCGAATAAACTGAGTACCGTTATGCACATAGAACACTTGGATCTCGATAAGATTTTCCAAGAAATAAAGATCACTCCAACTGAAATTTACTTAAACCTCAAACCTGCCTGATTGCTGGGCTAGAAGTTGTTCATGTAGTAGATAATAGATACTTTATCACGTAAGGAATTGCCTAAAATCTTACCTTTTAAAAAAATGTTTTTACAAATGAACAGCAGACCCTATGAACTTTTCTTACCAAAGAGAAAGATTGAATCGATATCCAATTGCAGCCTCCCTTTGATCAATCTGCCCGACTACGACCAAAACCTGTTTGGCGCTTTATTCCAAAGGGCCATTCTGAATCAGACCTGTTTTCTACTGGGGTATTATGAATTTAGAAATGATCCCAAACAATACTATCACTGCTTGGTAACTTGACAGTCAACCACAGCAAACGCGTGCGAACTTTCACTGATCTACCACCAGCTGATATTACCAGTGTAGCTAGAAAGCGACCGCATTGATGAACATAAAGATCACACAAGACAGGACTATTCGCCAAAAGGCCAAAATTTAGCAAGGTACCAATCGTCTAAATATACACCAATACACCAAGTCTAGACATTCGCAATTATTTTGACATTCGTCATAGTGGATTATTCTCCTAAGCATTCTGAATATTCGGCATGGTCTTGGTGTCTTGGGTGTATATTTAGACGATTGGTACCTTGCTGAATTTTCAATGGAGTACCTTGCTGAATGTTCCACTCCACGGAACATTAGTCGGATGTTTTCTGTCTTGCGTGATCTTTAGAAGATTGTTTGTTTGCTGAGTATTTGAAACTAGTGTGAACTTCTTCAGGGACGGAGGAAGAGGAATATTTTAGGATATCAAATAGACTATAAAGAGATATTTGGATTCATGGTGGGATTGCATTGTAGTAGTGGAAAGATTTCAGGAGATGATAACGTGTGGCCTAAAATTGGGTAACAGACTAATGGGTTGATTGATACAATGCATGCTGAGGAGTGATTGAAAGTCGCAGTTTGTGCAACACGAGTTGGTGGAGGAGGTTTGAGTCAAGTAATGATAGTTGGTATAGATATGGCGAGTCAGGAAGTAGGACATCTCAATGATGTTTTGAAATAGTAACAAATACTTTTGTCGAGGATGATTACTGTTGGTTGATAATTAGTAGGATCATCGTCACGTTTGATCTAATATGATGATGGGAGTACAGTAAGGTTACACGATGAGAAATGGAAAGCCAGTATAGGGGTGTAAAAATGGAAAATTTTGTACAGCAATGATGGTGTAGAGGCAACATGCACGCCTTCCAAGCGTGCGTCCGGGGTTCGATTCCCCGTCATTGCAGTTGATCCGAATTAGTCCAGTGGTTAGGATTCCTCGCTTTCACCGAGGCGGCCCGGGTTCGATTCCCGGATTCGGAGATTCTTTTTGTTTTCCTCTTTCTTTGACCAGTCAAAGGGACTGATATATACTGGCTAACCTCATAGTATATAATTCCTTGTTTGTGAATCGATATCTAAGATATATCGATGTTAGTATAACTGTTCAAGTAGAACGTAAATTATCTACGTAGTTATGATAACCAATTATGTTTTGCAACTATCATATAATCATTGTTATGGTTAACAGGAGTTTTTCAAACAATCATAGTAATTTTTAGTGATTATGCAACTCCCAGTACCAATGGAAGCATATGAATTTGTCCAGAATAGCTCTTTAGTAGAATTTATGAAATAACTTACAATACTGAATGTGATTCAGAATTAAAGAAAGGTAAAATTAGGTTGAGCAAATGGTGCTAAATTGTTCGATCAAAACTAATACCAGGATTGAATAGACAACGCGTTTTCGAGGTAAATTGTCAAGACGTGAATTGATAGTTAAGGATTTAAATATACAATTGCCCGCATTCATTGAATTACACTTCAAGCTGAACAGTATAATCTGTGGAAGTTGTCATCAAGGGGGACATAATTCACTTACATGTTTTCAATAAATGGCCAGATAGTATTGATATGTTCACATCGAGTTTCGGACAGTGATGTATTCAATTAATGTTTTTTTCCGGAATGTGATAGGTGTCAAATTAGTGTGAAAAGGTGTTAAAATAGAATTCTCCATCCTTCAAAAAGCCACAGTTGGTCAGTTTGGTGAAAATAATTCTTCCTGTCTTTCATGTTATGCGCTGGGATTCGCTCATCAGATCAAATACCTTTCCAACCAATGCTTCTCATTTAGTTCCAAAATCAATGGAATGTATGAGGAGACTAAGAAGGTCAATCATCACATCTTCCAATCCAAATTATTATAATCATCATGACCAAAGAAAACTAGAATTGAATCATATCAATAGACGAGAACTGAAAGTTAAATCACTTCTGAACGATACAGGCAACAATATTGTTCATATACTTCATCTTCCTGATACGAATATGGAATCATTGAAATACAGCTTTGCCAATTATGGGACGATTGAAGAGATGGTAGTTGGATCTGTCATATATTTAGAAAACATATGCAATTATGCAGTGATCAAGTTTCAGAGCAAATATGCTGCTGCAATGGCAGTCAATGATAACTTAAAGACAGAATCAATGAAAGTTAGAGGTGCAGCAACAGAGCAAACACTCAGAACTGAATATCGAAAACTAATGATCACTAATTTAGATCCAAGCTTAACACCAAATCAAGTTTATGATGAATTAAAGCAATTTGGAATGATTCGATCATACCAAATTCTTTCGAATAAGAAATCAAGCACTGTAAACTTTGGTTCTGTAACCTTTCATTATCATCAAGATGCAAAAGAATGTTTGGGTGCCAAACTCAATTTAGGAAAGTATCCATGGTTAATATATCGCCCTAGAACATGGCTAGAAATAGCGAAATCAAATCAAAATTATTCGATAGATTCTGATGATTCATCGTACCCCCAAAATACTGTTAAGGTATATAATATACCAAAACAAATATCTGAAGAGCAAGTGTTCGAGAAATTCCAAATATTTGGTCCCATCAACAACATTTCAAAATATGATGACTATTATTCTATTCGTTTCAGTAATGATGAAGCAGCTAAACGAAGCCTATCAAGTACTGGAGATATAATTGCAGGATCGGAAATCAGTGTGCAACTCAAGATTTCAAAGTTAGAGAAAGAGGAAAATGAACGACTTAATTATACTTCAATTCAAGTTAGAAATATCAACAATGTGGTCAGTGAATCCGATCTCCATCAACTCTTTTCACAATTTGGAAAAGTAAAAGAATGTAAACTATATACACAGAAGAATAACTTATCACAGTTTGGATATGTATTGTTTTATCACCATTCTTCGGCGAAAGATGCTGTGGATAGGATGGATGGGAAATTATTTAAGAACCGGCATTTGTATATTGATCCAACATGGTATGGTAAACCCATAAGGAAATAAAAGCATTATTTTCAATATACTAATTCAAACAGTTAGTGTTTAGGATACTCACAATCATGTCATAACCTTGCCATATAAGGTGGTGGTCTTAAATTTGAGAGTCTACTTGATCAATTACACGATTATGCTTCAATCGATAGCGATTCACAAACAAGGAATCATATTACTATGAGGTTAGCCAGTCTATCTATTAGTCCCTTTGACTGGTCAAAGAAAGAGGAAAACAAAAAGAATCTCCGAATCCGGGAATCGAACCCGGGCCGCCTCGGTGAAAGCGAGGAATCCTAACCACTGGACTAATTCGGATCAACTGCAATGACGGGGAATCGAACCCCGGACGCACGCTTGGAAGGCGTGCATGTTGCCTCTACACCATCATTGCTATGCGAAATTTTCCATTTTTACACCCCCTATACTGGCTCTACATTTCTCACCTTCGTGTAACCTTACTGTACTCCCATCATCATATTAGATCAAACGTGACGATGATCCTTTGATACTATAACTAATTATCAACCAACAGTAATCATCCTCAACAAAAGTATTTAGTACTATTTCAAAACATCATTGAGATGTCCTACTTCCTGACTCGCCATATCTATACCAACTATCATTACTTGACTCAAACCTCCTCCACCAACTCGTGTTGCACAAACTGCGACTTTCAATCTCTCCTCAGTATGGATTGTATCAATCAAACCAATTGTCTGTTGTCCAATTCCAGGGCACTTGTTACCGTCTCCTGAAATCTTTCCACAACTACTACAATGCAATCCCACCATGAAATCCAAATATCTCTCTGCAAATACGGTTAACGGCACTTTATCACAATAAGCGTCGCAAATCAGTGCTTTCGTATGCACTCACTAATCATTGAGATTTAAATGTAACATATGAGTTACTTTGAATGTGTACTTTCAAATCAAATAACTGAAGTAGCTCCATGAGATTATCAAAAGTAAGCTAATTACATAGTAATGATTAAACATGACATCCCCATCACTGAATTAGTGTCGAATATCTGAACTACCGACCACCATTCTGAATATTCAGAAAGTGACCATAGGCAGAAATCCATGATTTATTTCAAGATTACATTCTTTTGCCTGCGAAGACCTTCAAGAGTATATTTCCCAATACGCAGAACGGAAAATCGAAATATGGATACCGCCATATCAACATGTGAAGTGCTTGGGTTTGGTTTAATGAACATATTTTATACAGTTTACTGAGTATTGTCTAACTTCAATCTTGTGGTTATTTTGAATGTTCAGAAATGCAGTTAGTAACAAGATACGATAAATTATGCGATTGTATATCTTAACCAGATATCGACATTAGTTGCTAGGTCTGACGTCCAAGGGCAATCTCAAGAGAAATACCTTGTAAAGTTTCGGTCTGAATAAATCAAAGTGTGGTTTGAGATGATATGTTTTTTAAATAGTTACTATTTGTATTAGTAAAATTGACAGTCTTTAGTGTAAATAGATGGATAATCTCTGGTCATGATATATCTCTTGCTGACCTTAGGATGAACATTCCTCGTGGTTGAACATTGGCATTGTAATTGTTACTGTACTGTGTTCTGATAATTCTAATAAACAACCCTCTTTCCAATAGAATGCTTCTTTATGGTCTATTCTTTTAGTATCGATTATGGTGGGTCTCCTTTGTCAAAGAACAAAAGTGGCTGCGGCTGTACTCCAAACCGTAACGTCGGAGAAAGGCTGAAATATAAACTGAAAGGTTAGCAGAAGTAACCCTGAATTAATGATAAACGCTTGGCTATCAATTTTGCTTCTATCAACAGTAAATGGTCAAGCAAATGTCACGGGCAGTTGTCTATCTGGTCCCTTAAAATATGACTTTAAACGAATGTGGGATATGGGTGGAAAGGCATTAACAACTGTTCCAAAGGATGTGGATATTTCCACAAACGATTTTTTAGTAGAATATGGTGCTAAGAATATTCAACCTTTCAAGGATGGTGGATTCACATTACAACTGAAAAAGAATCCAGATGATAAAAAGTCTGCTTCAGGGGTTAAACTATCATCGTCTCGATATGTCCTATATGGTCGTATCACTGCATTGTTTAGCTGTCCAGGTAATTGATGGTTTATGTCATAATATTAGGTAATCCTGGAGTCATCACCAGTTTTATAACAATGTCGGATGTAGAAGATGAAATTGATTGGGAAATAACTGGTAAGAATACGGTATTTATGAATGATTAGGTAAACCAAACGTACCACAGTCCAATGTTTTCTATCATTCTAAAGGAAAAACCGACATTGAGAAAGAGATTGGAATTCATGGAGGCGAACACCCAATTGATGATACCTCCAAAATGCATACATATGTAATTGATTGGAAGCACGATTCTATCACTTGGTCTATAGATGGAAAAGTTGTCCGTACCTTGATGAAGGAAAAGTCATTTTCAAAATTGAATCCTCTTGGTCCCAAATGGTTTCCAACAACACCATCTTTAGTGCAGTTCGCATTATGGGATGGTGGATATCCGGGTTCATCTGAAGGAACACGCAATTGGGCAGGAGGTGCCATTGACTGGGGATCTAAGCAAGAATTGGTTGCCAATTATGAATCAGTTATGATTGAATGTTATGACGAAAAAGATAATATTGTGCCAAAATGGCCATTGAATACACCAGATAAAAAGGAGAAAACTGCAAAGAGTAATGATAAAGGTGGTAGTAATGGTTCCAAAACAACCCCACAAGGTTCCGCTTTACGACATAGCTCTGTATGGTTGGCTGTTGCATCTGTCCTATTCTCTCTATGCTAAAATCCGTTGCTTATACTGTTGGTCGAATATATTCTTTTTAACAACTTCATTCATTCAACATTCTACTCTTCTAAAAATTGATTTTGTTGTGTATTTTCAATGAGATTCATTTTTTTCCAAAAAGGTTGAAAGATGAAATGGTGAAGAATACAGAAAATAAACTGGATAACCTACCATTTTGTGTAATAGAGGATATAGCCAAGCATCTCACTATCGTTGAATACTGGATACTGAAATGCACCTCTGTCCGTTTAGCTTTGCCATTTCCAGCACGTTTGACACTAGAGTCCTATGAAATTTCATATAGATTGCATTCCTCTATCTGTACCAAGTTGATTAATCCGGAACTGCATTTGCTTCGTGATCTGGATAAAGTCAGGTTGTGTCAGTTTGTTCAAATAATATCCCCTGAATTATTGGAACGAATAGTTTTACACCAACAGCTTCCATACGATCAGAATATTTATGATCTCATGCTTATGAAAGCTGTAAAGTTTGGGCTCTCCAACGTTGTAGAATATCTTTTGCAGCATATGAAAACACTCAACTCTGAAGTTGTCAAAGTGGCATCAGAACTGGGCCATCTGGATTCCCTTTCAATGCTTTTAGAAGACAAAAGAATCAACCCAGTAATAGATAATAACTATGCAGTCCGCTATGCTTCTAGTAATGGCCACTTTGAATGTCTCAAATTATTAATGTCACATTCAAGAATCCAAATATCAAATGCTGATTTTGAAGCGATGATATTTGCTGCTGCTAATGGGCATGAAAAATGTGTTGAATATTTATTAAAGGACGGTCGAATTGATGATGGACACTACTTGAATGTATCTTTACGATTTGCAGCCAGCAATGGACAAGAAGGTTGCTTAAAATTGTTGCTTGCCGATGCTCGTTGTGACCCAAATGATTTAAATTGTATTGCATTGTCACAGGCAGCTGAAAGTGGACACATTGGTTGTCTTCAACTGCTACTTTCTAATTCTCGCGTAGATCCTTCGCTCAATAATGATGCAATTCTCAGAGCAACTAATTTCAGACAGTTGGAATGTGTGCGGATACTAATTGAAGATGGTCGCGCAAAACAAGAATAAATCAGTGATTTTGTAAATTATAAAAAGGAATAGTTTGAGTGTGTTTATGTACATGAAGTCCAGATCAAACTATTCACAGTTATTGGCTAGTTTGTGACGTAATTGAGTAACTTGTTGAAACAACGTTCATCATGGTTGACAAAACACCTGACTTGTAAAAATAACATTTAGTCGGATTTGAAAGAGTATTATAATAAAATATCATAGTCACATATTAACTCATACCTATGATGGGTATGTATTCTGAAGAGCAGTTGGTACAAGTTAAAACACTACATTTATTGACCACGCTAAACACCAAAATATGACATTTTCGAATTATCAAACCTAAAGAAAATACCTCCTGAGATTCTTTTCAACAATCCAGAATGGCATTTTGGAGCCACTTTTCTCCGAGGCGTAAAACTGGGCTTTTGAGGCTCACGTTGGGTTCCTTGGAGGTATTTAAGCAAATTGGAAAGCCATGGAAGAGACCAAATGATTTTAGCTTCCACTTTATTGTGTTTACTGGCTACCACAAATGCACAAACAGCGAATGTCACCGGAAATTGTGTTTCTGGTGTTTGGAAATACAACCCCAACCGCGTTAAACACATGAATGGTGTTGCTGTTCATACCGTAGACCCTTCCTTAGACGTTAGTGCTTGGGATTGGATTGTTGAATATGGTAGTGATAATATAAAACAGAATGGTGATGGTTTCGATATGTCACTGAAGAAGAACAAGGACGCCAACAAAGCTGCTGAAGGTGTTAAACTGTCCACTACTAGATACATCCTCTATGGAAAAATAACAGCCAAATTTGCTTCTGTTGGTACTCCAGGTGTTGTAAACACTTTCATTACTATGTCTGATGTTGAAGATGAAATAGACTGGGAAATCACTGGACCGGCTCCTATTGCCCCAAATTCGAATTTGTTTTACCATTCCAAAGGTAGAGCAGATAAAGAGTTGGGAGGACATGGTGGTGTCCATCCAATTGATGATGCTTCAAAGGTACATACATATGTTATCGATTGGAAACGAAATGTTCTTGAATGGGGTATAAATGGAAAAGTTGTACGATCATTAAAGAAATCAGAATCAAAATCCAAGAGCGATCCATCTGGACCAGCCTGGTATCCAATAACACCATCTATGGTTCAATTCGCATTATGGGATGGAGGTTCTCCAGAATCTGCTGAAGGCACTAGAAAATGGGCAGGAGGTCCGATCAATTGGGGTGGAAAAGACACATTAACTGCCAACTTCCAATCAGTTGAAATCCAATGTTACGATGACAAAGATCAACCTGTACCAAAGTGGCCAATTAGTAAGAACAATCCAGATTTGGGTCCAGATCCACCAAAAGAAGAACAGAAGAAAGGTTCAGGACCAACTGCTCCTCCACCAACTGTTGCTACTATCCCAATGCAAAATAGTCCTTCAGGCAATTCTAATGGAAACACTGCCAATTCAAATGCAAATAACGCTGCAAAACCACTTCCATCAGGCACATCTGAACAACAACAGCAATCGGGAGATTATAGGTCAAACATATTTGCCGCCTTTTCAGTTGGAGCTGCGCTCCTTGTTTCTTATGCCTTAGTTTAGACTGATTGTAATAAATCGAATTTCGAAAGTAGTGCTGTTGTATTAATTTTCTAAGTGCCAATTCATTGTAATTTCAAATCAAGTTCTTCACTTGGATATGGTATTCCTATTCTAAAGACTATTTAGACATCAATTAGTGTTTAAGCTTGAAATTGGGTGTTAGAATTGGATTCGTTTTCGTATCATTGAGATAGTTGCATAGTTTTGACTTGAAAAAGTTTTCATGTTCACACGATTGACACTTTCAAAATTCAATTGGAATTCATCAAAAAAACTTGTAAAGGAAATCTTTAAAAGAAGGATTTCAAGCCAGGAAAAATCAGTTTTATACCAAAGAATATCAAAACTAATTGTAGAAAGAAATCCATCAGTCACTAATGTATACAACAAATATTCTACCTTATATTCTCATGATCCTTCATTATGGGAAAAAATTATATGTACAGTAGATATTGATTCGGCATTAAGTCAGACAAATTCATACTTGGAATTAGGTTATACACCATCTCAGTCACTTTTCACTTCTATAGTGGGTAGATTGATTGCCTTGGATAGAATGTCCGATGTTGATTTATATTTAACTAAAATGTTGACGTTAAATGTACAACCGGATCATCAATTGTTAATTCTATTGGCTAAATATCACCATACACTAAAAGATGACACACTGATTCGTTCTAATATTGATCAAATTCTCTCAAAGAGCACACCAAACAGAAAAGATCAACGAATACTCAATACTTTTCTCTCGAGTCTCTTAAAAAATCAGGAACAAACAGAAGTAGCTGATCAGTTCATAGCAACTATGGGTAAAAGATTCAAAAATTTATTCTATAGCAAAGCTAAAGAGAATTGATAAAGTATCATTAACTATACTTATGAATCACGCTATTCGGAAAGGAAGGTACAAACATTCTCAAGAAATCTTTAAATTGATCAAGTGTAAATACTCAAAAGAGATTGATATTCACATGTTGATATCGCGACTGACTAGTTTCATCAAAGCTGGAAAGATAGATTTAGCCACAAAACAACTACAAGAGATAAAATCACATCCTGATTCCCATAAGATATTTAAAAAATGTTTGTCTGACAACTCCTCCTTCGACATTTCACCTTTAGCCGTTGCGTATAACATATTTATAGCTGAGTTTTGTGATCATAACTTGGTAATATACTTCTACGCTAACCCTTCAGCCGCATGTTGCCCAACGGTATCTAGTGAATTTGAATAACATTCCAGGTACTCCATAAATATCAGCTAATATAAGGTATCTGCAAGAAGTGAAAAACCATGATTTAAAACCAACAATTCACTCATACCTTCCGTTTATATCTTACGCTATCAAAACGGCTGATTGGAAGTATGCACTACAGACAGCAAACAACTGTCGCCTAGATTCTATAGCTATACCAATGAAGTGTTCTACTGATATGTACCGACTCTGGTAATATTTATTTATTATTTATATAAGGCTGAAAGTGTCTGCCAAGAAAAACCAGAGTATTCAAGATACTGCCAGTAAATTTGTATCTGAAACGGATCATTTATATCCCACCACACAAGCTTATTATTCAATTATGACCTATCATACAAGAAAAGCAGTAAAGAATGATTTTCATGCGACAGCTGCTGAATCTATATATTCAGTCATTCCCGTTGATGATTTTATCAATGAACTCATGATAAATATGTTTCAATCAAGGGGTGAGTCAGATAAAGTAGATGCTATCCGGGGATTAGAGTTATTCAATTTCAAAGTTTCTAATGCTGACGCACTCTTTTGAAGAAATACATCCAATATACCAAAATAACTTTGATGATTGTATTTTTTAATTTAATGATCTTCGATTTCCTGTTGACAGAGTAAGTTGGAAAACTATTATACTTTCAGGGCAAACCTAATTATTACAGGGTTAACTATTCTTCATACGACTCAATAAAGGACTATAATTCTGAACACACTGCTGAAAGGTGGTTTAGGGACAGTGACTTGTAAATACATAAAACTACTCAATTTGGAATGATAAAATGACAGTACAATTGAGGATCTTCCTACAATTATAATCGCAATACGATTCAATAAAGAAAGAAGACTTATGATGAGAAATCGAACTAACTTTGACATAATTTCATATCTGACAAAATATTACAATCCCATTGTGGATTGGTTCTTCCGATTCACTTGCAGTATACCATTGTATTGGTAAATACGAATCTTCATTAATGGTCACAGAGATGTTGGCGGAGTGAGGGCGGAACCACTTTCTTTATAAAGAGAAAAAGAATCTACAAATCTTCGCCAATTCAATTATGCAATTAATTGCCGTTCTTGCTGCTGGTGCACTTGCTCTTCCACACTACCATCAATCCCAAAGATCCGTCGCCCACCATGCTGCCAAAGAATCCAGTGACATCTTTGTAAACTACAGAATGAATGATCTGGATGAATCTGATTATGCAAACGACAATGAAAATTACGACACTGTAGCTTATGAAGGTGAAGATGACGATAATGAAGACTTTGCCAATTATCGTGAAGACGATGATGACGATGAAGACTTTGCTAACTATCGTGAAGACGACGATGACGATGAAAATTATCAAAAAGAAGACGACGAAGATGAAGACTTTGCCAATTATGAAGAAGATGAAGACGATGAAGCGTTTGGCGATGTTAAGGACAATACTACTAAGGTACCAGTAGCCACTGAACAAGATGGTAGCCTTGAAGGTGGTAACAGAACTGATGGTGAGGATGTGCCCAAACGAGGAACCGTTGGAGCCCCTCAAAAGAAAGGCCCTGCAGGTGCTGGTCTAGGCGAAATCCAAAAGGATGTCATTAATCGATTAGCTACTGCTTTGGACACCTTCAGCAAGGTTCATAAGGAAACAACAACTCCACTTGTGACTGCTCATCGAACATTAAACTCCAAATTGAGTGTCCTGTATGTTAGAAGAATAGATTTGCTAAACCAGTTGGAAGTTTCTTACCGTAGCATTTCAGCAGAACTAAAAGGGTATGCTAGACTCCCTAAACTCCCTCATGACATGAAAGAGATTGTTCGAAGCTTATTCCGACCATTATTGTTCCGTATTCAAGAATTCGCCAAAGTACAAGCCCAAATTGTAGCACTTGAACGCCAACTTGATTCGAAGTTGAAGAAGCATTTGGATGCGTTATTACAAGCACACAAGGACTTAACCAAAGAATTTAACCGTTCTGTTCAATAATTGAAATAAATTCCTGAAATTCTTTTCGCATATGCTATTTTTTTTATACTATTTTTTCAGTGGTCAGATGGTATATTAACGCGCTACATGATGCTTTATCTTGAATAACACTTTATTCAAATAGACATCTTCCAGTAGTATCTCATTCTCTTTAGGGGAACTTGGTGTTTTTTTCTGTTCCTCTTTTAGGAAGTGAAGAAAAAATTTCCTTTTAAAGAATTTCACCAATCAATTGAAAAAAAAATCGAAAATATTAGTTTCCTTCTAAAATAATGCCAAAGGTAGTCCAAGCTTCCGAAGTCGCTGCGTCATTCATGTAATCATTGAAGGGGTTTTAACAGTGTTTCTAGAAATGATATCAAAGCAAAAGTCCTGACCTTAGATAAAAAACCAACTTTGGTAGGGTTCTTGGCAAATGATGACCCTGCAGCAAAGAAATATGCCCAATGGACTGCAAAAACTTGTGCTGAAACTGGAATCATATTTGAATTACGTGAAGTCAAAAGAACAGTTTTGGAGGAAGAAATCGTTAATGCCAATGAAGGTTTATTAAGTCTTTCGTTTATTTTTATATAGATTCTAACGTTCACGGTATCATGGTTTATTACCCTGTGTTTGGAGGTACTCAGGATCAATACATCCAGAACATTGTTAGTGTTGCCAAAGATGTTGAAGGATTATGCCATAAATACAGATATAATATGTATCATAATATCCGTTACTTGGATAAGGAAGAGAAGAACAAATG
This sequence comes from Globomyces pollinis-pini, assembly GCA_025399215.1. Classification (NCBI taxonomy): domain Eukaryota; kingdom Fungi; phylum Chytridiomycota; class Chytridiomycetes; order Rhizophydiales; family Globomycetaceae; genus Globomyces; species Globomyces pollinis-pini. The sequence goes on along the minus strand of MU621479.1, from coordinate 1,176 downwards.
CATAATTCCATGTACTCCTTTGGCCATTGTAAAGATCTTGGAATACATCGGCGTTTATAACATGATTATTCCATTTGGAGACAGATTGCATGGTCGTACAATAACAATTATCAACCGCAGTGAAGTGGTAGGAAGACCCTTAGCCGCTTTATTAGCCAACGATGGGGCAAAAGTGTATTCTGTTGATGAATTTGGAATTTTAGAGTTTCACCGAAAGAATCTTAAACTATCCAAACATGAAGTATTCTTCATTGTACTTAATCGTTAGACTGCTGAATGTGATTTGACCCTAGAACAGGCTTTATCCAACTCAGACTGTGTAATTACAGGAGTTCCAAGTCCAAAATATCAATTGCCATCTGCAACATTAAAAGATGGTGTTATCTTAGTCAACTTTTCCACTTTTAAAAACATTGGTCAAGATGCACAGGATAAATCTTCTATTTACGTACCCTCCGTAGGTAAAGTCACAGTTGCAATGCTTGAACGAAATTTGACAAGATTGTACGATTATTTATCTCAATCTTAAACTATTATCAATCAAAGAGAGTAATATATTTTTTGCTTATTTTGAACTTTGATTATTCTTCGGTTCTCGACTTTCAACATTCAGCATAATAGCTACTATACATATATCACCTTCACATCATCCCATTATTCTTGATAATGGAATCTAATGTATGAAAAGAAGTATCTTCGATTAATATCAACATATCCCCGTGACAGTTTTTGGTGATATTGACGCGTTTAGTTTTCGAGATTTTATTTTCAAAAAATGAAACTTGAGACTGTTCTGGCAGTCCCGTTGCTTTTCGCACATGCTTCTGCAGTCATCGTTAATGTTTTAGGATTGCCCATGATTCAAAACAAAACGAAAGAAATGGAATCATTGAAGAAACTTTTCGCTGAATATAAATCCGAAACAAATGGAGAAATAGATATCCGATATCAATTTGCAGAAACAATGGTGACTACCGAATACGCTGCTTTGGTAACTGATATGCTTCGAGATGAAGATAAGAGTGTTGATATCTTTATGATTGATGTTGTTTGGCCAGGAGCATTTGCTTCCAAATTGCTTGATTTAACCCAACATGGCACTCTAGAGAGTATTGTCAATGGTCATAACCCGGCCATTGCCATGAATAACTATATTGATGGAAAACTTGGTATGTT
>MU621478.1:0-14659 GCA_025399215.1 Globomyces pollinis-pini | reverse complement strand
GATGTTGATCATATTTAATATAGCAGGAGATAATATATATTATGATGTAAGGATTCATGGTAGAGTTGAATAGGGTGGAGGTAAGATACAATTGTTTGTAGAGGTGAGAGGTTCCCAGTTAACTTACGTTCAATTTCACCTATTGAAATTGTTAATACTAAGAAAACGGAATCAACTTCCAAACTTTGCAATAACTAATTACTTTACAAATGGATCCCAGGGTATTGAAGGTATTCAAATGATAGAGTACTGTGGTGCTGGTAAGATGTTGGATTGATTTAATTATCAAAAGTAACTCCAATCTAACACGTTATCAGCACCAAAGTCACTATTTTTGGACTTGATTCTATTTTATGGAGTTTCCATTTCTAAACTGCGCTGTTTGAGAATTGTAAATGAAAAAGTTTCTACCACAAAATGCGTAACTAAACAATCCATTGTATTATACAAGAATAAAAAAAGAAATGATAAACATATCGTGGATACTCTTTCTATCTGGTTTTTGTCGATTTCTTGAATGTAATATTTCATAATTCTTTGCTATCAAGGCAGCAACGTCTGTGTGCAATAAAACGGTCAAACGTGTGGGATCGTAGCACAAAAGTGGGGAAATAGACACAAATCAAAGAAATGAAATTGATTTATTAAATGAATGAAAGAGTTTTAATAAAAACGAGAAACGAAAGGATTAATGTTCCTTGATGATAGACTCCATAACAGGTTCATAACATTTGAATTGATGACATGGAGCAGTAAAACATGCAAAAGGTACGAGAGTGTCAACACAGTTGTTTGATTCTCCACATGGTTTATCTTTACAAGTCCAGCTAGCCCAATCCTTACCATTTGGGGGAGTCAAATGAGAAATGTCCATGGCAATGGATGGGACACATGTCTTGTTACATTCATCCTCAGAAGAAAAGTAAGGGGTCTTATCTTTGGTACAGAATCCAGTGACTGCCATTGAAAGAATACCTTCACATTTGTGAGTGATTGGGTCGAAATAGAAAGAACCAGTGCAGGAAGGTTTAACATATTGAATGTTCGTGTAAGGATTCACCATACAGGTTTCAGGATACATGACATTTGGGACGAGAACGAGTTGAGAAATTGGAGTGTACATTTCTGACGAGGTTTAACTTAAGAGTAAGGGTTTGTCATAAAATCATTTTAATTTATATATAGACAACTGTTACGCTGTACGACAGTATAGATCGGGGTTCTTTTTTTTTTTTGTTTTTTGTAATGACTTTGTTTAACTTAATACACATCAGAGAGTGCGCTTTTTAACGGCACTCTTTTGCAATAAGGACGATGAAGAAGAATTTGGCAGTTCTAGTAGAATCATCATTGATTTACTGTTTTATCAAGCAACACTTTTCATTGATTGTTTTTTTTTGTCTGTTGTTTGGTGTTCTTGTGTGATGGGGGTGATTTAGCAGCAGTAACACAAAAAAGTCAAAAAGTCATTGCAGTGTCTATAATTCAGCAGGATGGATGATCATGAGTTTGAATTATTCAATATCTGCTCATCTCTTTCGACTCTTTGTCTGTTATTGTGCATGTTCAACTAGTTCTTCAACGACAACCCCACACTGAGCCACTGAACTAAAACGTTTTTTTTTAACAAAGAGCTTCAATTTTGATTGAAATCAGAAAGGTCACCACTATTTCTTCACCCTTTCGATTAGCTTCAGGAAAACATAGGAAATCATTCCGAGTATTGAATTTGTCTCATGTGGAACATGATTTCTGTGTTTAAGTGCTCAAACTGAATTCAAACTTATTCATGATTGTAAAGTTCATCTTCAACCCTCTAAATAGCAATTCTCTACCTCACTTCAGAATCTACATGCCGCTGACTCCGATCAAATTCTGTATTTTAGTTGCATGATGAGACAAATTTTTTTCCGGATGAGTTTTGAAGGGAAAGTGATAACTTGTAAAGCTGCCATTGCTTGGGAACCAAAGAAGCCTTTATCTGTAGAGCAAATCCAAGTTGCTCCTCCTAAAGCTGGGGAAGTTCGAATAAAGATTCTCTTTACTGGGGTTTGTCATACAGATGCTTATACTCATTCTGGTGCGGATTCAGAAGGACTTTTCCCTTGTATTTTAGGACATGAAGGAGGTTGATGAGATAGATTTATTTATTCTAGGTGGTGTGGTTGAATCTATTGGTGAAGGAGTAACCAGTGTAAGTGTAGGTGATCATGTCATCCCATTATACACTCCTGAATGTAAAACATGCAAATTCTGTACCAGTGGAAAAACAAATCTATGTTCTAGAATTCGAGCAACTCAAGGAAAAGGTGTAATGCCTGATGGAACAAGTAGATTTACGTGTAAAGACCAAAAGATTTATCATTACATGGGTGTTTCTACTTTTAGTGAATATACTGTTGTTGCAGAAATTTCAGTTGCCAAGATTGATCCTAAAGCACCATTAGAAAAAGTTTGTCTCTTGGGTTGTGGTATCACAACTGGATATGGTGCTGCTATCAAAACTGCTAAAGTCCAAGCTGGCTCAAATGTAAGTAGTATATGTCAAACATGATCGACTTTCATTTTTTACCATATCTCTCCATTTACCAATCACTAATATTGAAAGGTTGCCGTATTTGGATTAGGAGGTGTTGGACTAAGTGTTGTTCAAGGTGCAGTTGCATGTAAAGCAGGGTACCAACTTTTTAAAAACAAGAATCTAATTACATTAGTCGTATTATTGGAGTTGATATCAATCCAAAAAAATTCGAACTGGCAAAGAAAATGGGATGTACTGACTGCATCAATCCTAAAGATTACTCGAAACCAATTCAAGAGGTTATTGTTGATATGACAGATGGTGGAGTAGATTATTCTTTCGAATGTATCGGTAACGTTAATGTGATGAGATCTGCCCTGGAATGTACACATAAAGGATGGGGAGTAAGCTATTCTAAACACTAATCAATACAAGGAATCTATCATTATTGGAGTAGCTGGTCAAGGACAAGAAATTGCCACTCGCCCATTCCAATTAGTAACGGTAACAATACATCAATGAAACTTATCGTCAAATAGGGGCGTGTATGGAAGGGATGTGCATTTGGAGGAGTCAAAGGACGATCGGAATTACCAGGCCTTGTCGATGACTATATGAATGGAAAGTTAGACATTGATAGTTTCTGTACTCATGCCATGAAGTTGGAGCATGTGAACGAAGCATTCCGATTGATGCATGATGGTGAAAGTATTAGAACTATTCTATCATTTGATTAATATAATACGTCGCACACTATTTATATTGTATGAATTAACATGCGTGTTAAGTTAACCCTAGGTGGTGCTAGATCAATACTTGCTAGATATGTATTAATAACAGTTATATGATATTAGTGATGATAGTACATTTTGCTGAGCAACGTACATTTATCAACAGATTTAATCGCTGAGTAAAAGTGTTACTATTTTGTAATATAGTTGTCTGGGTTATTGTAGATGTTGCTAGCAGAACGTTGAAGTACAGTATTTTTTATCAAATCCTATTATATTATCTGATTAGAAGTTATATTGCGAACTAAAATAACGAGGGCTTATTTGCCTCTTCCTCTACCACCAGCTGAACCACCTCGTCCACCTCGACCACCACGACCACCACGAGGAGCAGAGACTCGTTCACGGTTTGAATTAGCAGAAGTTGGTTTAGCGGCGCCTTTCTTTTCTGGAGCAGGTGCATCAACGGCTGCACCTTCTGGCGTTTCTTTCAGCTTTTTGGCTTCAACCATGACTGTTTTTCCTGTGGTGAGCAAAACAGTTACTCCCATAGCAGGTACATTTCTCACTACTTCACCTTCTACGTATTTAGACTTTACTGGTGCCCAGCATTTATCACCAGCTACCCAATCCAACTTCTGAGCAGCAGCTTTTGCTTTCCGTTTGGCTTCCTTTTCTGCCTTGATAGCTTCAGCCAAATCTTCTTCGGCCTTAATTCTGTCTGCTTCATCTTGTGCAGCTTGCTGTTGAGCATCTAACCTAGACGCGCGAAGTTTCTGATCTTCTTCTGTGTGAATAGCACCACCACCACGATTGTCTTGAATAGCACTTTTTACGTCGATAGCTTTCCCTTGTTCTAAAGCTGTGATAAATGAGTAAGTGGCCCGTTCTGCAGCCTTCATAGTTTCAAATGTCAAGAAAGCACCAGGAACAATAGATAAGAAATTCTTACTACATTTTTTCAAGAAATCACGATTATGTGTAACAGTAATTAATCCTACAAATTAATATCATTGTAATATGTTACCTCCCGGGAACTTGTTTGCAGCTGAAATCAAAGAATCGATAGAATCCAAGTCAAGGAAATTGGTAGGTTCATCCATGATCAACAAATGAGGTGGAACAAAGGTCAACTTTGAGAAAATAACACATGAACGTTGTGAAAATGAGAGGTTTCTCATTCTGGTGTTCATAGCAGCATCACTTAGTGAAGTTTTTCTTAATTGAGTTTTCAAATTCCCAGCATTTGCCTTTGGGAATTGAGAGCTCATAAATTCTAAAGGTGTGTCTTCTAGGTTTAACTCTTTGGTGGAATGTTGCCCAAAATATGCTAAGGTAAAATCAGGATTTGTAATGATTTTTCCTTCAGTTGGGAAAATCTTTCCAGTAATCAACTTTAAGAAAGTTGATTTACCGGCACCATTTGGTCCCATAACACCAACACGAGTAGAGAACTTGACATCAAAGCTTTTAAATTAGTTTGTAAATGATTGATTACGATACTGGTTCATCAAAAATGAATGGTAAATTCTTCTCAACATCATAACTAAATCGAACATTTTCCATTCGAATTAATGAGATATCTCCTTGATTGATGTTTTCTGGTGCTGGTAAAGGTTTTGGTGGAGAAAATGTAAACTTTCCTTGGAGAAGAATCTTTCTTTCTCTTCGAGCAAGTTGCCAGGCTTGATACTGTCTGAAAGTTTTGATCAATTTGGAGTCAGGACTGATATTTTGATTGCGTGTCATAAAAGTTTCTATTTCTTTCTCCTTTTTCTTATCATCAATTTCCTTTCTTCGAACAAATTCCTAAATAATCAATATCCAAACAGTTTAATACCTTAAAATCATTGTTATAATAAACAAGAGTTTGTTCTTGAATCAAGATCACTGAAGTGACAACGTTTTCCAAAAGGGTTCGATCGTGAGTAACCAACAAAAAGGATCCTTTGTAACCTCTTAACTTATTTTCTAACCATAATACTGAAGGCATATCCAAATGATTGGTAGGTTCATCAAGGAGTAACATGTCCTATTTGGTCAGATGAAGTTGTTTACAGCTTCAATAAAAAAAGCACTTGCAAGAGCAACTCTCATACGAAGCCCACCGGAAAGGGAACTTAGCGGTGCCTTTTCTCCAATTTCGTCAAAACCAAGGACTCTAAGCATAGATCGAGCATTATCTACCGCATAATCACCATGACATTGGCCTTTTGCTCTTTGGATGTATTCCAAGTTTTCTTGTAACAAAGCTTTGGTACCTTCATCGTCTTCGTCAGCGAGTAATTGCTCCAACTTTGTTTCAATTGCAACAATTACTCTTCGGTATTTGTGAGAATTGATGACCGTATCAAGAACACTGATAGAATCGGCCACTTCGTTGTGCTCCAGCTCTTTCATATGATGTACATTAACATATGTAGGGAAATCTTGAACAGATCCAGAGGATATGGCTTCAAAAAGGCAAGTTTTACCACTTCCATTAATACCAAATATAGCGCAACGTTTATGAGATTCAATGCATAACTATAATAAAGAAAAATTTAGATATCCAAAGTTAGAAATACCTTGCTTTTCACAAACAAATCAGCGGAGTTATCAGGAGTTTTCAAGTTAAAATTTTCGATTTCAATCACCTTGCTTCGTTGCTTCTTTTGAGCATCTAGCTCTAACTGCTCTCTAATTGTTAGTGAGTGTAGACTACCTTCGATAAGCAGGGAACAGCATTTCGATTTGATCACGTTTTGTCCAGTCAATGGGAGGAAATTGGTCCACCGTCAAATCACCATACGAGTCTTCAAACTTGCGATGGAAGGTTTTTGGATCATAAGTAGTCATTTCAATGTTTTTTTTTTAAAATTAAATTGATAAGAAAATCATCACAGATGTAGTTTAAAACGTGTCGGGTCCCTGAACGTGAAACTAAGGCGTAAAAAAAAAAAATATGAATCCATTAACCAGTAACTGGTATACTGGACTCATTTGACCGAATCTACCGATTGTAACTGAACCATCATTATTTCCATAACCGGGGGATTCATAAACATATAATATTGCCCCTACAAGTAAAATACCAAATTTCCTACTGTTGAATATAGATTTGGAAAAAACTTTCATCACAGTTAGGTTTATAGCGTAGGTTGAAAGCATTTCTATTCGGTACATAATTTCATAGTTAAGCTACTATCTATACTTTAACCATACTTTGATTCTAAACACACAGCCCTTTGTACCCTGAAACTATTTGGAAACATTTGTCACTTGGGTAACTATTTGAATCATAGAGTTCCTACGTAAAATCGACAACCTATATTGATTGAATAGTTGGAATATCTAATGCCAATTTTTTTCAGCTATATTTGAAGGCTGTCATTTATCTGTATCACATCTTCTCAATAAACATTCAACTTCTGTAACCAAATAGCCTGACTACTAAGGCGGAAATCAGCTATCATTAATTATCATCGTCCAATGTCAGATTTTTTATGTTCCTTGAAGAACTCCATAATTAGCTCTTGCCCTTTTGGATCAGTTGGGAAATTGATCACGTACAATTGATCTTTTAATAATACTGATGATATTGATAATTGGAATAAGCATAATCAAAGGTCAGGATGCCAAACAATTAGCAAGTATAAATACAGAGGTTCCATCTACACTACAACGATACATAGGCTCCATCTACACTGTAACCAATACTTTCAAGGGTTTCAATCATCTTCTCGTTGGCGTTAAGCGTCAAAAATGTTTTGCAGAGACTATTCGAGGACGCAGCAAGAGATGATGGAATAGTAACTATCCACATAAAGAGCAGTGGAAGATATCAATGAATATAACGATCTTTAGATATCCAGCGATTCAAAAATGCTTGGAACAAAGTAGATTGAATATTCTGTCTTCAGAACCATTTTTGTTTCAACATCTTATGGATTGCATCAAGTTGTTCTTAATGAAGACTATACTAAATGGATTGAACATGGTGATGTCGATGAAGAGGATTGGCACAATTTAATGAGGAATTGATGCAAAGTAATCGATGTGAAGGTTTCAGTCGGAATGATCACTACAAGATCTATTTACTTCAGAGTGAACGGTAAATTGATTAAATTATACTAATATTTGTAGGGTCAACAAGAACTATAGTTGCACAATCACAACATCACTCTATCACTGATGCTTGGTCAGGAGCAATTTTTCAGAGCATCATTACCAGACTCGGTTCCTTTTAGAGATTATGGCCCTCTATTATTGGTAATAACTATTAGACAAACTCAAGTAACGTTCTGATACAATCCATATTGAAATGTACTTAGTTTCAATTGGAATATTGCATATTTAACTATATGTTCGTTTCAAATTCTTAACACTTGAGGTAAGAAAGCACTGTCTTCTAGAAACATTCCCCAAACGGAAATTGCTAAACTTAAATATTTTTCAAATAAACAATAACCTTAGGTAAAGTAATATTCCTTTGCCTAGAACATATGTTTATTTATTTTTTAATATAAAATAGTTCAACTGGAGTATTTGTTATAAGGTAACGTGGCAAAATGTTTTATAACGCGCTTTGCTTTATAGTATGTGCCAGAATTGGAAATTTCTGTTCCACCTGGGATTAACATCAAGTTTATTAAAAAAACTAGGACTTATGTAGAATTTCGAGTAAGACACCACCACAAAGGTTTGATTAAAATGATAGTAGACGATATTCAAAGACGAATTCATGAGTTTCATCAAGAGTTTAAATTTGTCCAACAGCTGAATTGCGACGAATCTTAAATGTTTTCAATGGACTAGGTGTAAATTGAACGTTCTACTGTAATTACCAGTACTAAATAGTATGATTAACAGAAAAAATTAAATTAGAAAACGTTTCATTGCAAGATATTGTAGAAAATAAAAGTATTCAACATAGAATAGATTTGGACAATAAGGATTCGGAATATTCCTTCGAAAAAATATTGGTTAGAAATCTTGCGTTTAAAATTAACGTAGAAGAAAAAAGATCTTATAAGAAAACTAAACAAGCACAAATTAAAATTTCTTTTTAAAAAGCTATTTATTTGCTTAAATTATGTATGGTTTCTATAATTACTTTTACGTAACGTGTCAAAACTGGGAGAGAGTTTATAGTGACTATTCTTTGCAACAAAAGTTTGTGCACTAATGATATTATCTTCTATATCCCACTCGGATAATAATGGACTAATAATATTTTGTAAAGATATTAATAGCTTCTGACATAACTCCGGTATAATTAAACTCTCCATTACCATCTAAGAAACCTTCCATTAGATTTTCTTTAAAATATTCAGCACGTTCGTTTATACCGAAATCGATAATATAAGCTTTCTTTTCTGCGTTACAATATCCAAAATTTCCAGAATTTGTGGTCGAATCGGAAATACATAAAATACGAGAAATTAAATCCAATTTTAATAATTCCATTTTCTCTTGTAATGAGTTGGTAGTGGTTCTATTTGTGTAAAATTTTAAATCGATACCTTCAGTTCCAATTAGAATAGTTTTTGTATTGACATTAATTGGCCTTTGGTTAAGGTATAATTAATTACTGGATGATCTAAATGTATATCACAAAATGAATGCTCATCTTAAATGATGGGAAAAGTTAGGAAAAGAGCAGAGATTATATTATTCACCGCTGGTTTTATGGTATGATTTAGTAAATACCCATACTGGCTAGATAATCTGAGGACTGGAAGTGTTGAATGCAATCATCTTCCAAGGCGATCGTCTTAACATGGTTGTATCTATCTTTGATTCACCAAAAGTAAATTATTCATTCCTTTCCAACCATTTTGTCATTATCCACTTCAATATATTCTACTATTTCTCCATTCGAATTATTGAGAGGAATATTGTGTAGCTTAGCTTTACTTCTTTATTACAAAATCCATCAAAGCATCGCGTAAAGTACATTAAATTATTTGCAAATTCGTTTTTCAATACCTTGCAAAAACCAAAAGCAATATCCCAAGAATATTGCGAAAAACTTAGGTTTAGACAAACCAAACAAGCACAAATAACTATTTGTTTTTAAAAAGAGAGTTTATTAGATTTGTAAAGATCCTTTAATAAATTTTACTGTTTCGATTACACCCAGTGTATATTTTTCTAATAACTTTTTGGAATTAATTCGAACAGGTCCACTGTTAGAAATAAGATGTAAGATAAAATCTTTAGATTTAATAATATTCCTTTCCAACCCCAAATCTGCAATTATCGATTTTGCTAAATTATCTTTGGTGACCTTCGAGACAGAAACAACTTGCTTCATAACTCCTTTGTAATTATATCTTCCGTTTCCTTTGTAAAAATCGTCTAATAATTCCGAAGAATAATAATCCTCTTCTTCCGTTCCAAAATCTATTATATACGCTTTGTTCTCTTGTTTACAGTATCCATAATTTCCAGAGTTTGTTGTACTGTCCACAATATATAATATTCTAGAAATAAAATCCAATTTTAATAATTCCAATTTCTCTTCTTCTGTCGGAACTGTTGGGTGGTTGGGATTGTAAAAAGTCAAGTCTAATCCTTCGGTTGCAATAAATAATGTTTTCACACTAACATTTTCTGGCCAGAAGAAGTAACTCTTTGGACCTAGACCAATATTTTCCAAGATCTTGTAAACCAATAGTTCTTTTACATCTGGAGACTTTCTACTTTTAGACATCGAAGCAGTAGGACCAAACTGGTGTGTTTTAACATATAATTTTTTAAAAGATCCATCTTCGAAATGCATATGACAAATAGTCCCAATTTGGTTTCCGTTGTTTTTGTTATGGAAAGAAATATCTTTAACCCCTGGGAAATTCTTCGTAACAAACTCTTTGGTAGTGTTTTCTAACAACAAAGAATATCTTTCCAACCACTCTTTAAACTTATTGTAACAATCTTTATAAAAAAAGTATTTATCGTCATCTTTAATTATCCATTTCCTATTTTCGTAAAAAAGATCGTATACTTCATTAGCCAGACGTTCTTTTATCTTTGGTTTGTTGAGTGGAGTTTCTTCGAATTCTTTAAAGGTTTGTAGAAATAACTTCCACTTAAGCTCTTGTTTATCGGATTTTTGCATATAGAGTCAAGTTTTTTTTTCGTGGTATTTATTAGATCTTATTTAATGTTATTTTTTAATTGTCTTTTGTAATATCGGTCAATATTAGTAATTGGAAATAAGATGGAGTACACTTTGGATTATAGAAAACAACTTAAATCTAGTAATGTTTATGGGGACAAACAAATGCATACACACCTCTAAGAGAAGTGGCTGAAACTGATGACACTGACTCTGGACAGAGATGGCAAATAGTTGGGTTAAAATCTATACTAAGAAAGAAACGGAATGTATGTTTATATAAAGGAATTTCTCTACCCGAGCCTAATAAAATTAGACTTTCTTCTTTGCTACAAAAAGAGAATAACCCAAAAGTATTGCGTTCATTTGAACTATTTAGCTCAGTTCATATCCATTTTCCTCGAGCTTCTACGATTCTAGAAGAAGAGGAAGGCAGACTTCTCAGCAGTGTACGAATCAGATTCCATAAGAGTATGTCCAGATCAAGGATAGGAATACGACAAGGAGTCAGAAACCAATGCTGACCACGAAGATGAGATTGCTGGAAGAATTAGATTCAACGATGGGATTCAGCTGGAAGACTTAGATTCAACGTCGGATGAAGACTTTCGACCTAAAATAACTAACGAAATCCGGCAATATTTACAATCACCTAAAAACGAAATCGTCAACTATTCAGTACACAGCAGATCCAGTCCATGGATTATACAAAATCTTAATAGACAAAAAGGATTAACTATTATATCATTTCAATACATCACATGATTTCTTAACAACCAATGGCTGACTCTAACCCAGTGTTTACCAAAAGAAAGATACACTGCAAGTTTATCGGACTTAAGTAATTTGACTATTTTAGTATGCCCATTAATAGATGCGCGTCTGATGGCAAAACATTTATCAGCAGATGGATCCACTCGTTCATCCTGTAGAAGCAATTTCACTATTTCAGTATATCCAGATTCGGAAGCGAATTTGATTGCATAATTACGACCTGCAGAAGGGTCTACTCGTCCATCGTCCAAAAGCATCTTTACTACCTGAGTTCGTCCATATCTGGAAGCGAATCTAATAACATGATGATCAGATGAAGAAGGGTCGACTCGCTCAACGTTTAGTGTCTGATTGCATAATTATCATAAGCAGAAGGATCTACTCGTTCATCTTGCAAAAGCATCTTGACTATTTCAGTATGCCCATTTTCGGATGCCCATCTGATGGGATAACTATCATCAGTTACACACCCCATTATGGAATAAATTTGATAATGACAAGTTCAGTTCATTTGGATTTAATTTCAACTGCGTAGCATCTAGAGAAAATGATGATGGTAGTTGTGAATGGGAATATTCAAAGGATAAGTATGCCGTTGAAGCTTTTGAAAAAACTTGGGAACGATCCAAGAAAGATGATTCTGATCAATTCTACGATTTAGCCACTTCGTTTGTTCGACCTGCAGCTGGTGGAGCTATCAATGCATTAGCAGCATTTATGAATCCTCGTGTATTGGAATTCCTTGGATCCAACTCTGAATGTCCAGCTGCAACACCCTAACCCTTCCATGGATTTTCCTACTCAAGAATTGATTGATAAAATCATTTCAATCAAATGTTATTCTGAAACTCAAAGTCTTAAATTAGAATCTCAACAACAATCTGGATCTTATCCACTTTATTCTTTTTGGTTCACAACTACCGCTGTCATGTATCTTTCTATCCTGTAAAAAGATCATGGAATCATAGAAAATGTAATGTAATTTATAATGTAATGTAATTTATTTAAAAATAAAATTACATTCCCTAACCCTATAATGTAATGTAATTTATTTAAAAATAAATTACATTTTCTATGATTCCATGATCTTTTTTTCCGTTAATTATTGCAGTATTGAAACTTCGCTCAATCAATAGTCTTTGACTACAAAAAAACATGCTGACTCATTGGCGATCTGTAACCATGCACAGATTAATCCCTAGACTCCACTACAAATCAGTCGTTTAATTGTTGTATTATAGTTGTTACGCTGTTTTTCACACTCTCTGATTGCCCACCCGTTTAGGCTAGAAGAATCCATAACTTACTTTGACGTGATGACCATCTGATTTAGTTCACACTACCACATCATATTATTCTAATTTCTGTGATGTTATACAATGAGCGACATCTAAGCCAATCTTCAATTAGTCTGCTTATGGTACTGTTCGTATCTTTTTAAACCCGAGTCTTTATTGAATTGTTGAGGTAGTATCAAGTTAAAGCTACATCTCAAAGATACACTTATTTACACCATCCAACTTGCTCAAAAGCTACAACAGCTGCCAAACTAGTAGATGAACAAATCCCCGGATTATAGGGTGGTCCTCCAATGGAACGAGTGCATGCTTTACTCGCATTGAAAGGACAGTCAAACATTTGAACAACTGTCTCCATAAACACCAAGTTTAAAGTTTTAACTCAATGAAAACTATACAACTAATCTTGAAAAGAACTTGAAGGGTGCAGCTTTGCGTGATTTATCCAAGACTTATCAATCATTATTTGGATATGATGATCTCTTGTTGCATTAAGACGATGATCTTGGTCAATTCTCTGTTGCCAATCAAGTTATTCAACCAATTGATCAGCTATTCTTGGCTGTTGTAACACGCGCATATGGGATCTTAGGGTGTTTTTAATTTTCTAAAGTTACTTACTACCGTTGGTGTGTTTGTTATCATTCTCAATCATTCTTTGATTTACTTTATGATTTAGCTAAACAGATTTAATATTCAATACAATTTAATTTGGAATAATCTATTTTCAATAAAATTTCAATTTTGTTCAGCATCTAAACATTTAAATTTACAAGATTGATAAAAAGAAATCCATATAAAACGTATGTATCTTTTATGACATTACATGTAATTTAATAGTGAAACCGCTTAATTTTCAACATTTTTCACGCGAAAATTAACTCTGTTCTCAAATTGCAATACTTTTCATTTATGGGTGGTGTGAGCGAACCAGAATAGATTTGAATTCTGATTCATTTGATCGTGCGTTATTGATTTTGGAGAAAATTGATTTTAATCACTTAAAGGCTTCCATAGCAATTTTCAGATTGCCTATACTCATCTTTTGGGCATTGTTTCTAATACTAATACGTGTCTTGTTCAATGTCAGGGATTTGAGAAACCGGAGTATTGTTTGTTCGATTGTTAACAAATGTGCAGCGTAGTTCAAAGTAGGTGCTCTTCGTTGAGGAGCAGCTATGGGCTCTCTAAACGATTGTGATCCCCTAGCCCTAAGTTTAAAATGTTTTGCTTCATAAACGCGCCGGATGCATAGTACTTAAGGAATGTCTACCAAGAGATCACATCTTGATCTCTTCTTTAACCATTTGCAAGTTTAACTTGCTAGCTAATTTTTTCTTGCTAGCCAATTTTTTAGACATGAGACAGTAAAAGGATCCATCATCCACATAAACAGGTAAGGTAACACCAGATATTGAAATAGGTTGTTTTTGTTTGTTTGAGGCCTTCGCGTCGTGACACGGTTATACAGGGTGTTGTTGTTGAATCGTCACGTTAGTATAAAGACTCGGCTACTTTAATAAAGGAAATAATTAGAAACAAAAACAACATGGTATCACAGGAAGAAGAAGAAAACAGAGGAACATAATTCTCTGGCACTTTTGAAACCCGTACGTATGGAACTTTTAAAGAAGTATGAAAGTCGACTCACACTTTCAAAATTATACGATGAAGTGGAAGAAAGACTTTTTTCTTAAAGCAAGTCACGCTCTACGCATGTCTGACAGGAACCCTATCACACGTAGTTAAAGACTGTTAGGATTAGGGGTGGTAGGCGCTTTGAATACTACCAAACGTGCAACATTTAGTTTGAATAGATTTAAGGATGCTAAAGTGAATTTGCTGTTTTACAAAACTCTAAACTAGGAAAGCCTAGGAGATTTTTTTCAAAATATAAATATTTTAAATTTTTTTTTCTATCGGACAACAATACTGAGGAGGTCTGGAAGTTGTTAGTAGTTGGCTGACAGGTGGTCCAGTATTGTCCTTACCGATTGGTAAGTGTATTTGAAGTGGTCTTCGACCAGCCACCTGATCCAAACATATAGACACTTCTGATCTGACATCAAAATTGGTTGATCTGTTTTGTTAGATTATCTAATCATGTTCTACTCATACTGGTAAAGAATATATCCAGCTAACTTTAGGTTCAACACTTATTCCTTTAAATACTTGAAACGATACTCACATCGATTGTTGGATGTTCCACTCATACTGGTAAGGAATATATCTA
>MU621477.1:2906-14680 GCA_025399215.1 Globomyces pollinis-pini | reverse complement strand
AATCCAACATGAGATTGTAAAAAAAGATACACATATATTCTGAATAAATAGTTTAAAAACCAAAATTTAAGATGAGTCTACAGCCATTGGTGAATCGACCAACCCTTTCTTCATCTACACCGTTAACAATACAGACACAAACCTTCTTCAACTCTTTCAACCGCATTTTTTCCTTTTTGGCAGCCAATTTCTTGGCCTGAAGGGCCGCCTTGGCAGCATCAAGCATTTTCTTTTTCGGAGTCGTCGAATTCAATTTCTTACGTCCACCTGTCATTGCCATCTTTACCATCATCTTCATTTCCTTTGACTTTGGTTTCATTTCATCCTATGGTTAATTATTGATTATACTTCTATCATTCCATCTGGGATCATTTCCAATTGTTCATGAAACCCACGAAGAAGACCAATAACAGTTTTTCGCTTGAAGGGTGCCTTGGCTTCATTCACCAACCACTTAGAATGCTTCGAATTAAATGAGTTTATGAACGCAATGGTATCATTCGGAGATCTTTCTTTTCTCTAACGTTATTGCGCGTCTTTAATGCGCGATAATAAGCCATACCGCTTACAGGATTTTATAAAACAATAATGCTGACCAACGCATGGTGGTGGATATTGTTCTCAAATTGAGTAAATTCTATTGAGAATTGCAATGAAATTGAATCTGATCTGGAAGAAATATTTAAGTTAGAATGTCTTATAGACTATTTACTAAATGAATTGAATATCTAAAGTATCAAGCATCACATATGTTGGCTATAATATCGCGTAAAAACGCCATGCCAAGATACCAATGATTCGCCTTTTAGTTCATAGTACTAGAGTAGTCGTTCATTTGGTCATCAATTCATCAAACCTTTATTGCTCATTAGGTACATTAAACAGTCAAATATATCAAATGTAACCTTAAAGCTTACTCATTTACATTGCAAAACGATTACTAACTGTTAACTTATTATTGTGGTGAGACGGCCACTCAGTCTTTCAACCTTTCAATGACCTCGTCTATCCAAGACCCGTCATTGTCTTGCTTAAAAACATGACCTGGATGTAAATCTAACAAAACGATAACGATTTTGCCGTTCGCTTTGAAATAGCCAATATTTCGCCAATAAACATCGTCGTGGAGATACCCCTTCGCCAAAAATAGTTTCAGACACTCCCGAACACGATCCAGGTTATCCAACCTCTCTTTTTTGGTCATAAACTGATTCAATACCGGCATAATAACAGCAGGAATACCCATCCATTTTTCACTCCGAATAGACCATTTGTATTGTTCACAATAATCAGAGTAAATTTCAGTCCAATTTTCCGCTTCTTCTCTAGCGTCCTTTTCCATTTCGACTAATCTACCCTCTTCCATTCTGGTGCTGAGTAATTTTATCGCTGAAACTTGACCCTTTTTGTTGGCCACAATCGTATTGAATAGAACGCATATTCCTAGTAATAGGATTGTAACCATCTTGCTCTTTAGATTTAAATTTGCCAGGGGGTAAGCATTAGGCCATAAATAAGCATTTCCTTAAAATCAAGTAAGTTACGCGCTGATTGTTATCATACTTGAAAGTCAATTCATGAGGAGTCTCATTTAGTCATTAAGATTGATATAAATACTACTGCTACACGAATGTTCCTTTTCGGTCTCTCAAATTACTTTATTGAGAAGAAAGTTCAAACGTTAAAACTATTGAGAGAGTTTCTTAACATTCAAAACAATGCCTTCCTCCGATAACGGCTTACCATCTGTTCCGTGGTAGCTTTGATATCTAAAAGAATCAAAACGATCAGGAGGTACAACAAAATACAGTCTTGGGTGAAATGTTAATACCAGAAAGAGACCACCATACTTTGACTTCATGTAGTATTCTTCAGAGATGTCACCCAAGTCTGTGATGTGCTGCCCTTGTTTGTCATAGAGTTGAATAAGACCCAAACCAACATCAATAGAAAAAGCTTCCTTTACAGCTACCTGTACTTCACCAAGTCTTTCAGATGTAGTAACATCGATTTTAGTTCCAGTTCTATTGTATTCAACATTCAGGAATCGCTTTGGCATAAAGGAAACGCAAGCGATCTTTGGCTTTGATTGAACTTCCGTGTTTTTTTCTTTTGCCAGCTGTGTGCGTTATTTTTTGAAGTTCTCAATGGGTTATAGACTATTACTATGAACAAAGTATGAGAATACTGTACAAGTGTTGCTAACTTTGTAAATATTCTTCGTGTCAGTTTCAACCAGTCCATTACATTGTTTGGATATTTCACACGCGAAAATGGTTACTAATCGTGTGCCATATATATGGTATATATACATCTTACTCTGCTCTAGTTAGCAAATCATAATTAATAGGAGCTTCTTATATGTTTATATCATCTACGTTAGTTTAAATCTGAATATACAACTCATCCTTGGCTAAATTCCCTACGTTAAATGAATTGAGAATTGATGAAGAAATGTTTCAATCCAAACTCTTCTTGTAATACAATCAGGGTAGTCAAAACCTAAACATACCCCCTTCAAGTGATAGATCAATTTTCGCTTAGAAGTCTGTCAAAATATATCTTGAGGTGGATTTTATGAATGAGAGAGTTGAAATAGGAATGCAAGTCGCGTTAAACCTTGAAATGTATAAAGTAATACTAACAAAGTCATCATAAATCATCTGAAAAAATTCAAATAGAATATCATCTCTTATGATGGGCATTAAAAGAAGATTTATTTATGGAGGTGGATCACTTTCATCTAGCTCTTCATCAGGATTCCCTTTGTACTGAATAAAACTCTGGGTAGATTCGAATACACGTTTGCTTTTGACGTGCAGTAGACCACTCACAGGTGGACCATCTCTTTGCGCCAACGCCAACAGGTTTTTCGAACTTGGTGGTTTCAAAGAGGTTCTTCTAAAACCTTGATAGATGGTTTCTGTTCCTGGTAATGCATCCTAACTATCAAATCTTTATGTTCAAACCGTTGAAATTCGATCGGTCTTTTCTGGTTCTCCATATTGAATATAACTTTGCCGTCTTCCATTTCTTAGCTATATATTGTTCAGTAGACAAAAGAGTTACAGAAACGCTGAGTAGAGGGATATTAAGTCCAGGTTTCTTTTCAGTAATTGGTGGTTTGTTTTGATCATTTCCTGGTAGACATTGTTGACTAGCTGATGGGAGACATTGTTGACTCGCTGATGGTAGACTTTGTGCACTACTTGATGGTGTATCTTTTGGACTAATTGGAGGTGTTTCTTTTGGTTTGTCAGCTGCTAGTCTTTCCTCCGCAATTCTAGTTAATTTTTTCTCCATTGTTTTATTTTCTTTCAAAATGACACTCAAATCTTTCTTGGATAGTGAATAGATTTTACATGAATTTGTAGCTCTGATAGATGCTGTTCGTTTCATTGGGCCCATTAGCAATGCAATTTCTATCTTGAGATGTAAATTCGCGTACCTCCAAAAAATGCACCAGTTTCTAATTTAGCTTTGGCAACTCCATCTATAACAACTTCCAGCGTTCCTTGAGCAATAAAATACATCTTATCCCCCTTGGTGCCTTTTTCGATAACGTAATCTCCATTGATATAATGTTCCAATTTTAAAATCATTGCTACTTGTTCCACAAAATTTGCTTCCGCATCTTTGAAAAAAGGAACTTTGGCTATAAGACTTCTACATGTACGAATATTAATATACTAGAAGAATATGAATGATAAATGATTACGGCATGTAGACTTGTGTTCAATTGAGATAGAATATGTTCTTCATCAACTAATGATCAGTTAACAAGATTGAATTACAATAAACCCCACCATAGTATTTGAAAGAGTAGTATTGCATAAGTTTTTGTCTAAATGGCATTCCAAAACCTCTATAATTGGAAAATTGATTGACTTCTTCAACTCGTGCCTTGAAAGTTTTTACTGGTCTATATCGTCAAATGATATTTATATACCTGTTTAATTCATCTGCCCAACTGGCAATGATTGTGACCAAGAGAATGACGAAAAATGTAACTAGTAACGAATTCATTGTGACCGTCAACACCTTGAAATCAGCACCTTTTGGAGTTGGAAGTTTTTTTGTTGCTATAATTTCCATATAGTATGTATAAACTCCAAATGAGTATTGTAATTCCTTTGGTTTTCCATATATCAAAGATTGTATACTAACAGAAAAATTCCTAATTTAAATCAAATATGTGGGGAAACTTACCAGTACCATATCTGGTATATAGAAACTTTGAATGCTAACATTAGAGATCCAGATATTTGATGTTTTTCCTGAAGTTTCTTTATTGACATCCATTCATGAATTTCCCTTGAATCAAATAATCGAATACATAACAATAAATGTAAGAAACATATGGTATATTTCAATAGCATATGATTGCTTTCGAATTCATACACAGGGGGTAAATGATAGTTGATTGCTCCGCTGGTATTGCCGGCACCACTGGTCACAGCTTTTCCATGTAAATCAGGATAATAGATAGTTAATAATTCATCTCCAAGATATTCACAGAGAAATATCCATGGAAATCCAGTCAAAATATCCAGAAAAATTCCACCATTCAACAATCGATTTTTGAATAGAGTCCAACGATTCGTTATAAATCGACCATCAACGAGTTTTGCGGTATTTAGACAAACAAAAGCATTAATAATATTGAAAAGGGTTGCTAATGGGGATAAAATGTATAACAGAGAAACAAAATCAGGATCACCAACCGTGAATGGAATCATAGGAAATGAAATGAGGATAAACAAATTGTATAGTGCATTCCAACATTGTATTCCATTCGCAAATGGATGAAACAACCTTAATTTAGGATTGATATCTGGTATCACGACTTTACCCACTTGGGGTTTCGTTCTAAACCAATTTTGAGGATGAAAAGGATTGTAAGTTGGTTTCCATTCGGATTCAGGAACATAACTGGATATTTTACAATCATCAATCAAATCATCTGTTAAATCGTTTGGTTTAATATTCATGGTGTCTAGAATATTGTTTGCAATAGTCATATCTAAAATTTCCCCATCTAATTGCCAATCTCCATCCAATGGTGTTAAAATGATATGTTTATCATTCAATTTTTGTTTTATTCCAACCTCCTCTTCTTTTTTAACTTGTTGAGAATCTTTAGGTTGATTCTCATCATTCTTTAATAGTTTTGGGGGTTGGTTTTTGATTTGGTTTCGATTATCGTTACTCTTACCTACAAGTATTATATTTTTTTTGGTTTACTATCCATATTCGAATTCAATTTTTCTTTATCATCTAATAGAATCAATACAATTAAAATTCTTTTTACTCATTTCCTCTTGCATCTTTTTCAGTATTTGTTTAACAACTGTAGTTCGAGCACTCATACTGGACGCGATTGCTGAACATTTGGTTAAACATTGCTTCATATCTGTTGAACATTGAAGAAGATCTTTCATTTCAGTGGATGACTTTCAATGTTTGTGAGAGTGAAAATAAACACGAAAGTTTACCAAACAACAGTCCGTCAAACCACCAGATAAAAAACACGAGGATATAATGAAATAAAAGTATAATCCCATAATAAAATAAAAGTTTACCAAAAAATAATCATATTATGACGGTTAAAGAATCATCTTTTCACGCTTAAACTTGAATAAAACTCTAGTCAACAAAAAACTATTCATGAAAAACAATCATTTATTTTAATAATCCATGTCCACATGAACAAAGGTACCAAGTATCTACGAACGATCCTTCACAGCAGGAGTCCAACCATGAATTCTAGGGGCAACCGTATTATAAGTCTTAAAAGCCCCAGCTGTACCAGTCAAATTTTCCATATGAGTTTGTTGAAAAAACGGAGTGGGTAAAGTTTGTTGTGTAGGGATATCATCTGTAAATCGATGCATCCATTGATGCCATTCCGGTGGAATTGAACTAGGATCATAATTCCATTTTTTAAACATGACCCATCGATCACGACCTAACTATTATTTCTTCAATAGTCTCTACCATGAAATTCATTACGGTTTTCATAATATTCGTTTCCATTTCCATCTGTACCAACCTACAAATAAATACCAATGAATCAAACCTAACATTAAAAAAATAAAACAATGCTATACCTAATTTATGAATTAATACGTCATTCAAATCAATACTAATTTTCCAACTTTAGGTTGTCCCCTATCTATAAATATCATAATTTTGAATCTTTACAATTGAACCAAAAACTTGAGTGTTTTTGAAAACCCATTCTGTTTGATTGATAACGCTATTCCACTGAATGCTACCAATTAATCGATACTTTTAATCAACCATTAAGTGCTGATGCTGAACTCATTTGTTACTTTGAAAAAAGTTGAAAAAAATGAAATTTTTGATTTTTCCCTTTGGAACCAACGAACGTACCAATGATGGTAAATGACGATTGGAAGGTGTTTGAATGAGTTGCGTAAGGGAATCATACATGTTTGGAAAATGCTCATACCCATCATGTACGATTCCCTTACTCAACTCAATCAAACACCTTAAACCACATCTTATCCCATTCGATCCATAGAAAACCAAGTTCTAAATGTTGGTTTTCACAAAGAATCATGGTATGTGACTATCACTAAAAACATGTCAAAGAAAAACAACAAGTTTATTGAACACCAGATTTAGATAATGCCATTAAAGTACCCACAAAAGTCAAAATCTACTTGTAAACAAAAATAAATTACCATTTTGGGTTTGACTTCCACAATATCTTCAGGTAATACGAAAATGGTGGCTCCCAACTTTCGTGCAATGGAAATCGCATACTGAGCATTCGATTTCACATCAGCATCTACAAAATTAAATAAACACTTGGGTACCGGCATGTGAACGTGTATGGATGAGATCGTAATTGACAATCCCAGGTTTGATAGCGTTGAGTAAATCAAGAAAGAAGACAGATGTTTTGAGTTCAGGGTCTTTGAATGATTGCATGATGGTGGATTTACCACTGGCCTTGACGGCAGTGTTGGCCCAGGATATGATATCTTGGTCTGTGATATCAACACCAGCTTTCGATAATTGTTTCAAAGTCTGTACAACATGTTCACGCATAAGTTGCCATACCAATGCTAACATTCAATATGACAGTTCATTACCAAGTGTCAATTTTTTGTTACCATCATGGATATCAGACCCTTGGATACCTACCAACGAGAATCGCATTTGTTTTCCAATAACAGTCACATAATTACAATTCTCCACTTTTTTGAATTTAGATGACACTGGTGGTCGATTCACTTTTTTCCAATCAATCATACCAGGTTGTACTTTATCAATAGCTTGTAGTAACACAAGCCCATCCATGACATCATCGAAAAGGTTATTGACAAACGGTTCAACACCAAGGGAATTGAGCCATAAAGCATACGCTCTAGCTTCACGATCACCTTCCGAATCAAATAAACTGGAATCAAGACCAGCCATTTCTGCATCCGTAAGTTTTTCCAAACCAGGATGAGTATTAAACAAATGTGCTACAAAAGCGAAATTCAATTTGGCATTGCCTTCGACTAAAGTCTTAGGTGATAGATATTTTCGACATCCGATCTTGTCCGCGTTGACTAATACCTACGATGAATGAATCGCATTCTACCTGTTCTGCTCGTTCATATAGGTCTGAAGTTCGCAAAGGATCCCGAGAACAATACTCGGGTTTCAATTGATTCAATAGTATGGTGTAAGCTTCACTATCCTATCTATTAGAAACTACCAATACATACCTTAATATCATGACTAAAGTTTTTCACCACTTTGGGATGATTTGCTTTTTTCAGATGGTAATTGACCCATCGTAATAAAATTTGTTCAACTGGTAGTTTCAAAAAATCTTCCAGATTCTCGCCATCATAAAGTAACCGGAACAGTTCAGGATGGACTTTGATATCAATATTGGCTTGTAATCCAATCTTGATGATTTGCCAGATTAAGCCAAGGATAAGATGTTCACGGGTTTCCATCAAATCTTGTGAACCAATGTTGACAACGGAACATCCAATGGCTTTGGCTGAATTAACAACAACATTGTTGTTTTCAGTCATTTGGAAAGCGTTCAGTTTTTTGTTGACGTTTAGGACACGTTCGTCGATAGTGCCCGGGACTGAGTCGTTGATAAGCTTGGCCAAGATGAGTCCGTCTATTGGTTAGTTTATGTTGGCATTAGTATGTGATGGACAAAGCTAGAAATGTTTGTGTGTTCGTTCTACAATTACACAGTTTGTTGGTCTACAGTTTCACTATTTTACAGCTTCGCTATATTGTGATCTACAACTAACAAGTTTGATTTCGAGCATTTATACCTTACAGCTTCGCTGTGGTAATTAAAAAGAGCGATGACAAAAAGTAGATTACCTTTGCATTCGGTAAAGAGAGTCATAGACTTTGGGTCAATAGGCAATCTAGCAGCCAAATGTTTATCAGATGCCAATTGTTGATTAATATGAATAGTAAACGATTCTTTTTCATCTACATTGATGGTATGAGTTGTATTTTCCATATGACCATGCAAGACAATTTTTTTGTCGTCACGGCTTCCAGCCGTTACACCCTTTTCTTTGCGAACAGCAGAGACGGCAGCTAGAAATCCATCAAAGGAGACGAGTCCAGCAGAGTCTGTAAGGGCGAGTTGTGAAACTTTGGATAAGACAGCTTGAGGACTTTCACCAGCTTTGGTAGCAATAGCGGATAAATCAGTTGGATGGATTTTATCTAGGAATGAGTATTGATATTTAGTACCGGTATGATCTTTATCAACAGCCGAGAATTGTTGATAGAACGCTTCAATTTCTCTGGGAGTGAAGAAAGGGTATTTGGAAGACAGTGCGTTAGCATTGATAGAAGTGGTGCTTGCAAATGTTTGATTTGAGTAGTCTACAGAAGTTGAATTTGCGAGAGTGACTGGGATGTGAGTAGGTAGTGAGGCGGGGTTTCGATATCTAGCATTAGTTTATGCATCAATAGTAATGATATTATATAATAGAATGAAGATATTGATAGGAGGTGAGAGATTGTGTTATTACAGAGAGTGATGATTTAATAAATGGATATTGGATAAACGAGATGAACATACTGAGAAGGTCGTTGTTGAACAGGAGCATTAACAGTGGAAGAACGGGAGGAAGGGGGCTGTGCGGCAGAGGGTCTGTTAGCGAGCCAGTCGTTTTGTTGAGTATCTCTCCAGTCATTTTGAGCGTTTGTAGTGGAAGGTCTGTTTGATGTAGTAGAAGGTCTGTTTGAATTAGTTGTATTCGCATTTAAGAAAGGGTTAGTGGCATTAGTGTTGTAAGTATTTGCAGGGTTTGTAGTAATAGGGATCTGATTGGCAGTAGGGTTTGTGATGGGTCTGGAAGGTTTAATGGGTGCAACAGGGGTTTGGCTAGAAGGTTTTGGAGCAGGGTTTGTGTTGAAGGCCGCTAATCTTGATTGTAACGAAGCGACTTCAGTAGGGATACTAGGGTTGATAGTATTAGGGATAGTATGGTTGATAGTATTAGGGATATTATGGTTGATAGGGATATTATGGTTGATAGGGATGTTATGGTTGATAGGGATGTTATGGTTGATAGTGTTTGTAGATGGAATACTATTAGTATCATTAGTGTTTGTAGAGTCCGGGTCCGTTTCCCAGTCATCTTCATCGAGAGAAGAGTTTAAAGTATTTAATTTTTTCTGGATAGCAGCTTGATTGAAGTCTCTGAATCCTGACATTTTGTGGATACTTCAAAGTACGAATAACCCTAATAACGACCTAACCCTAACTTACTATTTTAACCCTAATGGATTTATACATTCTATTACTATGGTAGAAGACGTTGAATTACTAGTATTGTAGAGGGCTTTGAGTTTTTATTACTATGGTAGTGACTCAACAATGCCTTACAGTTCATTAAATGAACTAAAAACAACGTTGCCTTACATCTCCTTAAATGAACTAAAAACAACGTTGCCTTACATGTAAAAATACAAACTACTTAAGGTTTAATCAACTCAGCCTTACATCTCCTTCTTCCCATTCCGTTCTCTTTTTCTTTGGTGGGTGTTGTTCTATCGTGTTTCATCTATCCTATTTATATCTATTTCAAAAATCCATCATTTAAATCAATAAATTAAATGCTACTTCCATTCCTACTATCAACCACTCTAGCTCTAACTAACTTCACCGGTTCAATACCTTCGGACTTTCATCCAGCCGTCGCTGATATCTGCAGAAAAACATTCGCTCCTCGCTCAAAAGTGGGTCAAACACTCGCTCAAGGTCTCAATGGCACTGTGTTGCTCTCTGACTCTGTGTACAAGGATAAAATTGTTGGTTTGCAAGGCGCTATCGACCTCTTTCCCAATCTTTTCCCATCCCTCGAATCATTTGTCGCCTTTGCTGCCAATATCATCTGGGAATCCGCTGGCTTGTCACAAAAAGAAGAATTACTCTGTAAAACTGATCCTGAAAAATGTGAAAAACAATATGGCAAGTATCATGGACGCGGTTACATTCAATTGACTGGTATAGAAAACTACAGAGCTTTTGCTACTGCTACCAACCAATCTGAAGTCATGGAGAATCCTTCTCTAATCAGTTCAAATGAAACATTGGCTTGGGCGTCTGCCGTTTGGTTTTGGAAAGCAAACTGTGAAAATAAACATTCGGTTGGTGATGGTGTAAGATGCATCAATCCTCCTGAATGTCAAGCTACAAATACCTCTTCCAAAGTGTTTTACCAAACTGCACCCTTTTATCGTCTTCAAATCGCACAAGCTCTCTCTAAAGCTCTCAAAGCTGAAGATCAAACGGAACGTAGTAAAGAGGTCTGCGATCAAATGAAATATACTGAAGATGATAACTGGAAGAAACTTTGTGAATTTCATCCTCCTTCAGTGTCTCCAGTTTGTCGTCCAGGTTTCTCCGAAGGTGGTAGTGGTTCTAATAATACTGGTAGTGCACTTCCTTCTGGTCTTCACCCACTCTCGTTACTCGCTGTCTTCTCTCTAGCACTTGTTTAAATAAATTATCAATCTATGACACGCCATTTCAATGAATTTTAATGTACATATGAGGCATTTCTGAAAGACACCCATTCGATAAGTGTTTTGATTTTTTGCTCATCACACAAAATAGGCTCGATGGGAGTTGAATCAATGTAAAGAAATCGCGTGAAAATGTTCGTGTTTAAAGCTACATTTCTTCATCCACTAAAAGTTCACTACTAATACTCAATGCTACTACCATTCTTCTTGACAACTACCCTGGCACTCACTCACTTTACGGGAACTATCCCCGCAGAATTCCACACTGCTGTAGCAGATGTCTGCAGAAAGGTATTCGATCCTCGTTCCAAGGTTGGCCAAACACTTGCTCAAGGTATCAGTGGTACTGTACTACTCTCCGACACTGAGTACAAGGATAAAATTGTTGGGTTACAAGGCGCGATTGACTTGTTTCCCAATCTTTTCCCATCCCTTGAATCGTTTGTCGCCTTTGCTGCCAATATCATCTGGGAATCCGCTGGCTTGTCACAAAAAGAAGAACTTATGTGCAAAACCGATCCAGTTAGATGTGATAACTACTATGGGAACTATCATGGACGTGGTTACATCCAACTAACTGGAATTAACAACTACAGAGCTTTTGCCATTGCTACGGATCAACCGGAGATCATGGACTATCCTCATCTGATCAGTTCCAATGAAACTTTAGCCTGGGCATCTGCTGTATGGTTTTGGAAAGCAAACTGTGAAAATAGACATTCGGTTGG